>JBBUKS010000002.1:3675499-3690795 GCA_038050645.1 Hedychium gardnerianum | reverse complement strand
ATTTAGCGACGAATCTAGGTTCGTCGCAAAATTATCGTAAATCTGCGACGAATCCAGATTCGTCGCAGAATCTGCGAAAATCTACGATGAATCTTGATTTCGTCGCAGATTTGCGACGAATTCAAATTCGTCGCAGAATTGTAACAGCTTGTACTCGGCAGATTTTAGCGACGAATTTTTGCGACGAAAATAAAATTTGTTGGAAAATTTGCGACGATTCTACATATTTTCGTCGCTAATTTTTGGGATGAGCATTTTGAGACGAATAAAATTTTGTCGCTGAATTCGTCGCAAAAAAATTTTGCAAAATTTTTTGATAAAATTCGTTGCTAATTTTGTTGCAAAATAATTATTATTTTTGTAGTGATTGTTTTAATATGGTTCGAATCAATCCTATTCCACATCCTACTAACTTGTTGAAATTTTCACTAATTTATTCTCCTAGAGATAAGAAATCTCATACCAAAAAGTCTTTTTTTTTATAAAACATAAAACAAATAAAACTGTAAAAGAAAGCTTGTAGAAAACTTATAAGAGCTAGAAGGTATAAATCCTAAGCTCTTTTAGTAAAAGATACAATTAAAAATAACATAAACAAGATTTGAGCAATGGAGTTATTGTAGAACTGTTTTCCGATGGTTACTATTGCCTCTCCGTTTATAACTGAGTTTGAATAAGTTCTACTTAGTTGTTCTATTTAATTTTATTTGATTGAAATGTTGGCCATTGAAGTCTTATCTACTAGCTACTACCTCTACTCGACTCAATGCATTTTCAATAGACTTAAATTCATTCTGGAGTTGACTTAAATGGATAAGATCACGAGTTCATTTTTCCGCTACTTATGATTCAAATCAATTACGATTCTTATCCTCCAATAGATATTTTTGTTAGTCGAACACATCTTCAATCAACTCAATTCTTTTTTTAGTTAGCAAACGCCGACTAATCCTGAGGATAACCGGTTCGATCCCATGAAAAATTTTCACCGACTATCATGACATATCGGAAAGCGCTTGCAACAGACGACTCAGCTAACAACGTATATAACAGCATACATCAAGGATGAAGCATACATGATAGCATATATCAAGCATTAATTAATAGCTATAAATATATTATAGCCGTAACTTCCTTAGTTATAAATATATTGTAATTAATAATATAGCTATACCTTCTTGATTTAGACAGATTATTAGAATTCAGCCTGGATTTATGACTTAAAATTTGTCTAGTACATCGTTGACATTTTCTGTATAATGAGAAGAACTCTCACGGTGAGAGCATTCAATCCATTTGACATGGTATCAGAGTTTTAATTCAGAATGTGAGAGTGTCTTCTTGAGAAATCCAAATCTTGGTTTTAGGGATATTTCTAGAATTCCTAGTGGTATTATTTCAGTTCAAGCATTTGAACTCTTGGGCCTGCTGATTTTCAGCACTTCTTGTTGCATTTGGTGAGTAACGAATATCATGTCAACTATTAACTCAGATACTATTGGTGTGCATTTCACAGGTAAGAATTATTTTACCTGGGAATTTCAATTTCATTTTTTTGTCATGGGAAAAGAACTATAGGGTCACATCGATGGTAGTGATCCGGCACCTATCGAGCTTTCTAAATTGGCTCCTTGGGAAGTCAAGGACGCTAGGGTCATGACCTGAATTCTAGGATCAGTTGATCAACTGATCGTTACTAATCTGAGACCTTATAAGACAGCAAAAGGCATGTGGGAGTATTTAAAAAAAAGTTTACCATCAAGACAATACAACTAAACATTTTCAATTAGAATACGAGATTGCTAGTTACTAGCTCTCAAGGTGATCTCTCCATTCAAGATTACTTTTCTGATTTTCAGAACTTATGGGCTGAATATGTTGACATAATTTATGCCAAAGTACTCTCTTTTTGTGGTTCAAGAGGTGTATGAACAAAGCAAGCGAGATCAGTTTTTGATGAAATTGCGTCCTGAATATGAGGCAGCTCGTTCTAATTTGATGAATCGTGCTCCTTCTCTTTCTTTGGATGTGTGTTTTGGAGAGTTGCTTCGTGAAGAGCAGCGTCTTACAACACAAATAATTTCTAGCAAAACAAACTGCATAATAATGCAATTGCTTATGCGACTCAAGGGAGAGGTAAGGGTAAAGACATGCGACAAGTTCAATGCTATAGATGTAACGAATACGACCATATTGTTGTTAACTGCTCAAAGAAATATTGCAATTATTGTAAGATATCTGGGCACAATATCAAAGAATGTCCTACTCGTCCTCAGAATCGTCAAGCTAATCAGGTTGTTGTTGCTAATCAAGCTGGTGGTTCAATACATACTCCTGAAATGGTTTAACAGATGATTACTACAACCTTTTTATTCTTAGGACTTCAAGGTAAACGTACTACATCATCTTTATCTGGGCTTATGGATTCTGGTGCATCCAATCATATGACTAGTTCTCTTGAGACTCTTAGCAATGTTAAAAATATCATGAATGCTAATGGTAGTACGATGTATCTATATTTCTTTCATTGGTATCAGAGCTAAGAATTAGCTTATTATCGATTTTTAAGGCATAAGAATTATTTTTGATGATTTGGAAATATATATCGATTTTACATTTGATTCCATTTGGATGAGTGAATCGATGTATATCCATCGAATATAGGCTAGGTTTTTACCTATATTTCAAGGTTTTCACCTAATTTCGTGAAGAACACGAAGAATGGTGGCGGAATAGGGTTTTTTCACCCCATTTGCGAGCTATGCGAGCACTTGGAAAGGGAATCTCGTGAATATCAGTCGATTGATATTCAAGAAATTAGGCACAGAACTAAGCGACACTCGATTGGAGTGTTCGACTGATTAAATTAATCGACTACTATAAATCCCAATCGACTGATGTGCTCGAAATTGTGCATAGAGGCGAGTCACACTCGACTGAGTACTCGATTGTTCTCATCAGTTGAGTGTTATAAGGATCAGTCAACTGATGTTTTTGAAATCACGTACAAAAGCGAGTCCAACTCGACTCGGGCACTCGACTGTTTTCATCAGTCGAGTCTTGTCAAGGACCAGTCGACTGATGGTCAAAATGTCACGAACAGAAGATTATCCAACTCAACTAGAGCACTCGATTGTTGATATCAGTCGAGTGATATCAAGTACCAGTCGACTGATGCCCGATAACTCGTGCACAGAAGCTTATCTGATTCGACTGGAAGACTCAACTACTGTGACCAGTCGACTACTAATACCAATCAATCGACTGGTGTGATCGAAACTTGGCACATATAGAGTGCCAGTCGATTAATGAATGAAGGGACTCGACTGTTGATGCAGGAGCATCCAACAGCATGACCAATTTATGTTCTCCAATATGGTTACGTTCCCCTTCGTGTTGTGACGAGAAGAAAATGAGGCTACTAGTCTATGTTTTGGGCCTTAAAGGGCAATCGGGACTACCAACAAGGAAGATGATCAATCCGTGGACTCCTGACGTGGTTGCACTCTATTCGGAGTCTGGACAAAAAGAAATCGACTTTCTAATAGCCGTCAAAACTCTAGAATTAGTCTTTTAACATTTTCTTTTATTTGTTTTAAATTTTTATAATTAGTTTTCTTTTCTAAAAGTTAGTTTATATTTTATCTCCTATTTTTTTAGAATTAGTTTTCTTTTCTAAAAATTAGTTTAGATTTTATCCTTTTTTTTAGGATTAGTTTTCTTTTACTTTTTCTTTTTCTGTTACGATTTTTTCTTATTTCTTAGGCTATTTAAATAAGGGTTAATACTCTTGTAAAAATATGTGAAGTTTAGATATTAAGTTTATATGTTAAGCTTGGATATTTAGTTTGATTTTGATTTGAATAAAATTTATTCGTTTAAACCTAGAGGCGGCTCCTCTTCGTTGACGAATCCTCTTCTTCCTACGCTTTCTCTGCAACCTCTTTTCGAACGTCGCACCCGAAGATTTCTCCCCTGCACCAAAAGGTGAACGCAAGAATGATATATTGGGCCTTATACATACCGATGTATGTGAACTTATGTCAACTCATGCACAAGAAGGTTATAGTTAATTCATTACCTTCATCGATGATTACTCACAATTTGGATATGTGTATTTATTGAAATATAAGTCTGAAGCTTTTGAAAAGTTCAAAAATTTAGACATAAAATAGAGAAATAACTTGGCAAAAATATTAAAATACTTCGATCGAATCGAGGTGGCGAATACTTAAACCAAGAGTTTCTTGATTATCTTAAGGACAATGACATATTGTCTCAATAGACTACGTTTTACACGCCACAACACAATGGTGTGTCAGAAAGGCGAAATCAAACCTTGTTAGACATGATTAAGTCAATGATGAATCATGCAAGTCTTCCCAAATCCTTCTGGGATTACGCACTCGAGGCAACTGTTTACTTGCTAAATAGAGTCCCGATTAAGACAGTCTCTACTACTCCATATGAAATATGGAATAAAAAGAAACCTTATTTATCTTATTTAAAGATATGGAGTTATCCTGCTTATGTGAAAATGACTGTATCAGATAAGCTAGATGTTAATTCTGATAAGTGTATATTTATTGGTTAATCTAAGGAAACTAGGGGTTACCAATTATATCATCCCTTGGAACAAAAGATGTTTGTTTCAAGGCATGTTATATTTTTAGAGAAGGAATTTCTCTTACAAGAAAACAGTGGGAGTAAGGTTGAACTTGTAATAGTTCAAGAGACTCTAATAGACACCGAAGATATGTCCAATCAAAAACCACAACTGATTACTCATAGGGATGAGATAATAGCTGAACCTGCGGATACACCACTTCTTCATAGATCTAGTAGCAGACGTCAAATTCCCGAGAGATATGAATTTCTCATAAATGAATCAAGAGACTTATTACTCATTGAGAATGAAGAACCTACTAGTTATGAAAAAATTATGAAAAGTTTAAAAAGGGACTCATGGTTAAAGGGCATGAAGTAGGAAATGAATTTCATGTATGAAAACTAAGTTTGAAACTTGGTGGACCCACTTGAAGGTATAACACCTGTTAGGTGCAAATAGATTTTTAAGAAGAAAACCGACATTAATGGTAATGTGATTACCCACAAAGTAAACTTGATGATGAAAGGCTATCGTCAAAAATATGATATTGACTATGACGAAACTTTCTCACAAGTAGCTATACTTAAGTCCAATAGGATACTCCTAGTCATAGCAGCTCATCACGATTATGAGATATGAAAAATGGATGTGAAAACAGTTTTCCTTAATGGGAACTTATTTGAAGATGTATATATGATACAACCTAAGGGTTTCACATCTGTTGACAAAAATAAAGTATGCAAGCCTCAATGGTTCATTTATGTACTGAAGCAAGCATCCAGGAGTTGGAATATCCGTTTTGATGAGGTAATCAAAGAATTTAATTTCTTACAAAATCCAGATGAACCTTGTGTGTACATAAAGGTTAATGGGAGTGTGATCGTATTCCTAATGTTATATGTTGATAACATATTACTTTTAGAAAATGATGTGTCTGTTCTACAGTTAGTTAAAATTTGGTTATCCAAGATATTCTCTATGAAAGACATGGGAGAGGCAACCTACATCCTTGGAATAAAAATCTATAGAAATAGATTGAGAAAGTTGTTTGGTCTTTTGCAGTCTACATACATAAATAAAGAGCTAAAACAGATTAGAATAGATAAATTCAAGAAAGATTTTCTTCCCATGAGACATGGGATTCACCTTTTGAAGTCTATGTGCCTGAGCACACGAGACGAGAGGATTCGCAAGAGTGAGATCTCATATACATCTGCTATAGGATCAATCATGTATGTTATGTACTAGACCTGATATATCGTATGCTCTAAGTGTCACGAGCAAATATCAGTCGAATCCAGGCATGGATCATTGAGTGGCTGTCAAGACAATCCTTAAGTACTTGAGAAGAACTAAAGAGTTGTTCTTGGTATAAAGAGGGGTGATATAATTATACGTGGGTATATTGATGTCAGCTTTTAGATGAACAAAGATGATTTTAATTCTCAATCTGGATACGTATTCACCTTAAATGGAGGCGCAATAATTTGAAAGAACTTCAAGCAAGAAACTGTTGCTGATTTTATCACTAAAACAGAATACATTACAGCTTCTGAAGCAGCAAAAGAAGCGGTTTGGATCAGAAAGTTCGTTACTTAATTTAGAGTGGTTCCGAGCACTATTGAAGCACTATTAGTTTACTGCGACAACACTGAGGACATTGCTCAGACCAACGATCTAAACATGTGTTTCGTCGCTATCACTTGATTAGTGAGATCATAAGTAGAAAAATATATATATAAATTGAGAAAATTTTCATCGAAAAAAATATAATTGATCATTTGACAAAGATTCTACCACAAAGTAAGTTTGAGAGTTACGTCGAGTCCTATAGTATTAGATACCAAGGCGATTAACATTAGACCGAGTGAGAGTCTATTATATTTGAGAGGTGTCCTAAGATAATCTGACAATTACCTTAGATATTGTAATATTTATTGGATAAATAAGATTCACTATTTGAGTATACATTCTTTATGTATGTGATATGATCTTAAACTCAATTACTGAAATCCTCATTATAATGCATAGTATGAGAGAAATTGTGATTGAATCACAATTAGTGAGTATCTGTTCATATGTAATTATGTACGTATTGTAATCTTCCCTAGTCGATGAATTGATGAGACTAGACATCATCAATTTTTTAAGACTAGCATATGATATACTCCTTGATTTATTCAAGTGGTCGATCCTCGCTGGCTGAAAATATTGAGATGTTGAGAGTTAACATGTGGATGTTAGTTAAGGATAACTAGCTCATTGGATGTGACTTGCTATGAGACTTCATGTGATTCTATACTTGTCAATGAAGAACTCATTGCAGCTCGAGTGCAAGTTTCCTTCGACTTGAGGTATTCATGTCATTTTGGTCATGGAAACTTATACTTTTACATCTTAAGTATCTCCTAGGGGGTATGACCCCGGGATGATTGGGTATAAGTTAAAGTGTTCGAAGATGTTTGAATAGCCTATAAAGGATTCATCACTCCTTCTATAAGGAGACACATACCCTAAGCCTCTTGTCAAGATTATTATTCATAAGTTTTTAGCCAAAGCAAAGTATTTCAAGAGGATTGTCTTCTTGAACATGTGTTTGATTAATTCGAATTCATCGGACAAGAAACTACTACTTAGGCTAGATGTAACGTAGTCTTCCTAGTGGAGACTAATATATAGATCATGTCCTGAACAAATACGTATAAAATGAGTGAAATGAATAGACACACGAATAACTGTAGCTACTGAAGGATTCAAAATTATTCTTGGATCAACTGTGATTTTTTAATCAATTGGGGGTCATGATGTACGAGGTGTCACTCATGATCGATTCATATTTAATGGTTTGTTATGAACGGCTAACATAATTAAGAACCTATTGGGTCACACGCACTATGAGTATACCTGAAAGACATAAGACAAGTTAAAAAATAGGATTCTTCGATTGAGAGAGATTAAGTTTGTTTGGATCAAACAAAAGGACAAATATGAAAAGTATTTGTCAGACCGAAAGCATAGATGGGATATGTCTCTTGTAGACAAATTAGACCTTCTTTGGTTAATCATGAACCTAATTGATTTGATTTTAAATCAAATTAGTTTGGTTATTGAACCAAGCCTTATGCTTAATGAATTGGATTAGCTTCAAGATGGATTAAGCCAATACATATGATGTGGGCTTAAGTTTGGGTTTGGGCTTGAGTTTTGACTTGCTCCCCAAGTCTTAATGAAGAGGTTTATAAATATCTCTTCATAGAACAAGAGAGAAAAAGTATTGAGGAAACTCCTCCTTGTGCCGTCGCCGCCAAAGGGAACCCCACCGTCAGCAACCCTTGCTAGCCGTCGGCTAGAGCTGCCGACAGCAGCCCCATCACTAATGGACAGCAGCACCAAGGGTTGTCGTCCCCTCAGTTGGTGCCGCCGGGTTACTTCGAGTCGCCGGGCACTAAGTCGAGTCATGGAGTTCTCTCTCCGATTACGTCGTCTCCTACCTTTAGCTAGTACTGGAGCAGAGACAAAACTTGTGGCTTAGCGAAGTCATCTTGACGGTATCTCGGCATGAATATCGATAAAGGCAAACTTGGAGAGGTTTCCTAGTTGATACTATTTTCATTAAACGTCATTCGTCAAGTATATTTCCTTATGAAGTTTTATTCTATGGTTGTGTCTTGCACATATGTATCCTTGTAGTTGTGTGTGATGTATGATGTAGTAATTTAGGAAATTATTTTATTTCTGCTATATGTTTTTCGAAAATACCCATCATGCATGCGCCCAAAATCCCAACATAAGACATACCTAATCACCAAGGGATTCACTCAAGAGGAGGACATTGATTACAAGGAGACTTTTTTGCCAATTTCAATGAAAGACGCCCTTAGGATAATCATGACACTTGTAGCTCATTATGACCTAGAGCTACACCAAATAGACGTTAAGACTGCATTTCTCAATAGAAAAATTGAGAAAATTATATACACGGTGTAGTCGGAGAACTTTGAATCAGAAGATTTAAAGAACTTAGTATGTAAACTATGGAAGCTCATTTATATATTAAAGCAGACATCTCGTCAATTGTATCGGGAGTTTTATCATGTGATTTTTTCATAAGATTTTAGAATCTAGTTATTTAATATTTGTATATCAAGTTCGGGATCAAGTTTATCATTCTTGTTTTGTATGTGGACGATATATTGGTGGCAAATAATGATAAGGATCTGTCGCTAGAAACCAATTCATTTCTATTCTGTGAATTTGAAATAAAGAATTTTGGTGATGCATCTTTTGTCCTAGGCATACAGATTGTTCATGATCGTTCAAGGTGCACACTTGGACTATCACAAAAAGCCTACATAGAAAAGGTGCTCATTCGGTATAATATGTAGAATTGTGCTCTTGGCGACATACCTGTGTCAAAATGTGATAGACTTAACTTGCAACAATGTTCACGTCATTTACTTGAGATAAAGGGAATGTAGTAATTCCCTTATACATTGGCAGTAGGAAGTTTGATGTATACTCAAGTATCTACACGCTCGGATTCTACGTATATTATGGAGATGTTGGGCAAATATTTGAGTAATCCTCGACTAGAGCATTGAAAAATTGTAAAAATGGTTATACAATATTTGCAAAGAACGGAGGATTACATACTCATATATCGGAGATCAGATCATCTGAAGATCATTGGATATTCAAACTCCGATTTTGTAAAATGCTTAGATAGCAGGAGGTCCACCTTAGGTTATGTCTTCATGTTAGCGATAAAGGTTATATCATAGAAAAGCATCAAACAGACGTTAATAGTCACTTCCACTCTGAAGATAGAATTTATAGCTTACTACGAAGCTTCTAACTACGGGATATGAATGTGAAACTTCATCACAGTGTTACAGATCATTGGGTATTGACAGGTCATTAAGGATCAACTATAATAATAAAGTTGCAGAATTGTATTCAAAGAATAATTGCAATTCGTCAAAGTCTAAATATATCGACATAGAATTTCTGGCGATTAAAGAAAGAGTTCAGAGTAGTCAAATAATGTTAGAACATATAAAGACAGATTCCATGTTAGCATATTCACTCACCAAGGGTTTGTCACCCAAGGTGTTTCATCAGCATGTGCAGAATATGAGGGTTCTTCCTTTTGATAAAGTACTCATTTGGTAGAAATCTATATTTTGGTATAATGCTTTATATTAATGAACACATGTATTTTTGACTTATTGTACGTACTAAAGTTGTTTTTCATGTGTATGAAGTTTTGGCTCTCTAACATAAAGACATCACGATTTACTATTACAATTTTACGTACAATATTTGTAAATGTGATGTAGGACTCAATTTTGAGTCGTAAGGTTGAATTATATTTACCACTGCGGTTTAGCATAAGGTGTTTATAAATATGATTTGGATACGGTTTAGGTCATAAAGAGGACTTATAGAGAATGAGCGCTTATAGATTGCATTTCGTATCATTCTTGTACTACACATCCACATTTGATTTATGTCGTTAATGATATTAATAATACAATTACTGTTGGATTTACAGTCATAGTAATTATGACATCTTTAATCCTGTATTAATTGAATTAATTGACCAAATTATTTAAAGGGATATTTTACCCATAAAATTTTGGCATGTTGAGCTCAAATAAAGTATTGTGTAGTATATACAGTATCAAATATAGCCCAAGTGAGAGATTATAAAATTTAATCGCTATTTGATCGGCTAACATTTGATTAACAACAGCACACGACAATTATGTCATTAAGGAATAAATCCTAATTTAGTGATCTAATGTTTTATGCATGAAGGGGGGTTTAACTTATTAGATGTGGATTCAATATATAGATTCAATAATCCGGTGCATTAACATTAATAGGTTGTTAATGATGAATGGGTTTTAAAGTGGATGGTCCATGCATGATAAGCTGGTATATAAGGAAGAAGCTTCCTTTGATTTAAGCATCTTGAATCAAGAGGGTTTTGAGAGTTTCTTCTTTCTTCGACTCTTCTCTATTGAGACCAAGCTTTGGTTGTTGCCCAATCCTGCAGAAGACTTCCGCTGCATTGCAAGAACTTTGACGACAAGTAAGATTCAAATTAGCCTTCGCTTGTCGTTGTATTAGGATTTTAATTTTTGTCTTATGATTGATGATAATTAGATCATGTTGTAGATGCATCCTTTAGTTTTGTTTTAATGTATCACAATGCTTACAAGCAACGCTTGCTGCGTTGAACAAAAAGTAATAGTCTGAGTAGAGAGAGGGAGAAGGCCAAAGGGATTGCTACAAATCATTATTACTGTTGTGAAAAGAGGAATTGCTGCTGTGAAGAGAGAAAACAAAAACTTACTGCTCTTGACGCTTGCTATTGGTGATTGGAGATGAAGAAGGTTGATGTTGTTATTAGTGTAATCGTTCTAGGATCAAGGTTGATCAAGTTGACCAACTCAAGTTAGCTCGAGTTTGGATTTCAATATTTGACCAATATGTTATGGAAAGTCAAGTAGGTCAAGGTTGATCGGATACTTGAAGTTGAAAGTCCAATGAAAAATTGGCAAAGGAAAAAGTCCAAGTGGATCAAGGAGGACTAGACACTTAGTGATCAGAAGTTCTAATTGAAGGTAAGGCAAAGGAAAATTTTAACTAGAGGTTAGGCAAGAGAAGTCCTAACTGAAGGTTAGGCAAAGGAAAGTCCTAATTGAAGGTTAGGCAGGTGAGAAGTCTACCGAGTGACTAGTCCTAACTGGAGATGTTAAGCAAGGGAAAGTCCTAACTAGAGATTAGGCAGGTGAGAAGTCTACCGAGTGACTAGTCCTAATTTGAGGTTCGGCAAAGAAAAGTTTTAATTAGAGGTTAAGAAAAGAAAAGTCCAAGTGGATCAAGGAGGACCACACTTGACATGAGTGAGGAAGTCCTAACAGGTCAAGGGTGACCAGATGTTAGGCAACGACGAAGTCATAGTAGGTCAAGATTGACTTGATATTATGCAACGAGAAAATCTCAATAGGTCAAGGTTGACCAGATATTAGACAACGAAAAATCTCAACAAGTCACGGATGACTAGATGTTGGGTAGAAGAAGTCCTAATAAGTTAAGGTCAACCAGATACCAAGCAAGACTTGAATTTAGGCCTGAAAATACTAAATTTAGGGTTACCAATCAATTGGCAGGAGTGTCAATTGATTGATAAACCCTAAATTCAGAATCCATCTTTTAGATCGATTGGGGGCTAAGCCAATCGATTGACCCAATCGATTGGATAGTTTTTTCAAGCGAACAAAATATCTTGAAATCGATTGGGGGCTAAGTCAATCGATTGGGTCAATCAATTGAGCAATTTTTTCGAGCGAACAGAAGGTCTTGAAATTAATTGGGTCAATCGATTGGGTTATTTTCTCAAATGAATAGAAAGTTTCTGAATTGATTGGCTCAATCAATTGAAAGCTGACAATCGATTGGTGCCCAGACAAAAAAAGAGTCATTATATATGTCTGAACGATCAAATCTAACGTGGCAATCGATTGGGAGTAAGACCAATCGATTGGCTGGCGAAAATCAACCTGAGCAACAATGCTATAAATCGATTTGAGCTTGAAGAAGAAGGCGTTAATTCTTGAAGTTTTGGAGACAAGTGTTGCTGTATTTTTCAATCATCAAGAGGCTAACCAAAGCAAGAAAAGAGCAAACAAAGCAAGGTTCCTATTTGTAAAGTCATTTTCGATTGCCTTTGTAATCTTGTTTGAACTTCTTGTTGGTATTCTTTGTAAGAAACTTGTAAAGATTTCTCAAATTCCGGAAAGTTTTCGAGAAGAAGAGAGTTCATAGTGGAATTGTGATCGCTGGTGTGAACCCTTGGATTAGTTACCTCAAGAAGGTAAATATCAAATAAATCAAGATATAGTACATGTGGCGTCCAAGTCTGAAGTGAAGTTCCACTGCACATTCAATTACGAGAAGTGATCAAAGTTATTCACCCCCTCCTCTAGCTCACAAGTATCTTAACAAATGATATTAGAGTGAGGCCTCTTTTCATCGGATTAACCTTCGTCAGAGCATGAGCTAGAGGTAGAAGATAAAGTCTCATATTTTGAAGGGGTCTATTGGAGTTCAGAGATGGATTTGGGTACGACATCCGAGCACTTCTGTCTTTCGAATTGGGAGGATTCGACCAATGGAAGGCTAGGGTTGAAAATTTCTTCATGATGAATATAGAGTAATTGTTTGCTCTAATTGAGGGATTTGAAATTCCAATTGATGATAAAAGAAAACTTCTTAAGAAGAAGAAATGGACCAAAGAGCAACTCTAAAAATCTGAGATGAATGACAAAATAATCAAAATTTTGATTAATTTGGTTCCTAATAATATTTTGTATAAATTAGAGAATTACAAGAGTGCAAACAAATTATGGAGCAAATTGATCAAGTTTCATGAGCATCCCTCCTCAATACCAAGTGAAGACAAATTCAAAGAGGGAGACTTTTTGGATCAAGAGCATGAAGATTTGGAGTTAAGAGATGCTCAACATTTGAGGATAAAATGGAGAAAGCATCCACCTCAAAGATTGAGGGGGAGAGACTATTAACATCGGAACGGGAGGAAACTTCTACATCTAGAACCAATAAAGAAGAATCATATTTCACCTCTACAAGTCAAGAAAGCACAAATCGTAAAGGTATATCAATTTCAATGAACAAAATAAAGATCACATTATATACTTTGAGTGTAGGAAAAATGGACATTACAAGAATAAGTGTCCAAAATTAGTCGAGAAGAAGACCCAAGTGGCACTCAAAGTGAAGGAGAAGCCAAGGGAGGCCAATGTCTTGATTCGCAGGGGAAATGAGCACATTGTATGCTTTACATGTAATCAAAAAAGACATTACCAAAATGAATATCCAAAAAAGAAGCATCAAAACAAAAGCAGGGGAGGAAGCTCAAATCAAGAGAGAGCTTCTAAAAGTAAAACTAAGGTATCATTAGTTAATGATATTTTTTCATATCATGATAAAATACATGTTAGGCCTAAAATTTCTAATTTTAATGTTCATTGTCATGAAAATAGGAAGCATAATAACCCTAAGGCAAATTATGTGTCATATCATGCTAGAACTATCTTACCTAAGGATAGGAAGTTAGAAAATGATCTAGGCAAGAACTCTAAATATTTTAAATATATGCCTAGAAAGAAAAATGACAAACCTAAGGTATTATTTCATAATGCAATTGCCTCATATCATAATAAACAAGTTAAAAATAGATTTTATCATCTTGGAATAAATTATCATGAAAATAAAATTTTTCACGAGCGTAATTAAAATTTTAGGGTGTTTAATGGCAGACCTACAAAATCTAAGAAAATTAGAAATATGTCTAGAAAAAGAAAAACACAAAATAATCATAAAAAATCAAGGATAAATACTTTAGAGGTTGAAAATTATGTTTTGAGATCAAAACATGATAAATTGAAAAAGACTCTTAAAAGAATGAAAAATATGGTTAAGGAGTCAAAAGAACAAAACATATGTTTAGGAAGACATGAGTCATCTAAGGACAAGAAAGATTTGGTATACAAACCCAAGTCCAAAGAGAGCATGACTTCATATCATAGAGTTTTATATAGCTATAGAATAAATTCTAAGAAGTTTAGAAGAGTCATTAACAAGGTTACAATGGAGGTTATCCCTAGAGTTGACCTTGAGGAGATTAGCATGACTAAGGCTTCTAAAAAGCCTAGGAAAGTCATTAAAAATATATTTATGAAAGTTATCCCTAGTGAGTACCTATTACACCCAAGGAACACCAATAGATTTTGAATTTCTAAGTGTGTTCTCTATACCCTAAATAAATATAGGGTATGTCAACCATAATTAGAAGGGTAGTTAATTCAACCATGATAAAATTGACATTTTAGAATATTTTCAAAGTATTGTAACACCTTGAAAATAAGAAATTGACTTTTACTCTTAAAGAGTTTATAGTGTGACAATAAAATTTGAGATTAAACAAATTGGCACAAATAGGATAGAAGTCAAGAGTATGTCAAGTTAGGGTTTTGACATATTCTAGGGAGATAGGTTGTCTATGTCAAATTGAGAATTTGGCATAATGATTAGTTGATAACAATTAGATAAAAAAATCTAAATTTTTTTTTGTGTCATAATTGTCATGTTTTGTGTCTTATCACATGTCATGTCATCAAACTATACATTCATCTTGTCATGATATTTTGATACAAGTTATATTACACATACATCAATTTGAAAATGATAGTCTTTTTTTTTTGAAAGTATGTATTTAATATATGTTATACTCACTTACATGCATAAATTATTAATTCCTTGTAATTAAGAAAAATGATATTAGTTGACATCCTAGATAGGATGATCAAGTTTAAAATAACTAATTAGAGATGCATGATTCCTTAATTTAGGAAAACCAATTTATATATCTCACTAGAACTTTAGAGTTGAGTTGTATATGTAGGATCGAAGGCACGTGAGAGGGGGGGTGAATCACGTGTTTAAAAACTTGTTCTTTTTTCGATTTTGAAAACTTTCGAAAACTTAAAGTACGCAGCGGAAAATTAAAGAGACAAACAGGAAAGGAAGTACAATGTTGGTTTTACTTGGTTCGGAGCCTTCGCCGACTCCTACTCCAAGGCCCACGACCCTTCGG
>JBBUKS010000002.1:3650256-3669482 GCA_038050645.1 Hedychium gardnerianum | reverse complement strand
TTAGTTCATCAGATAACAATAAGACTTAACTTTGAACCTTTGACAACATCAAAACATATGTTTGATTCTGGTGCTCCTTGTACCAATAGTTTCCTATTTTGTTTATTATGTTAGGACAAGTATGAGCTAGAGACAAAGTTAGAGTGAAACATTCAAGTTTTCAAAGATTTTTAATTTTGTATCATTCTTTGAAAATATGATGTATTTTTATAAAAAAAAACTATTTATGCTTGACAGTATATGACATAAGTAATGTTTATGTAAAATTTCATGATTTTTCAAAAATCATAGAATTATTTTTGACGTTATGAAATTCAATCAAAATCTGAAAAATCAAAAACGCCAATTAATTGGTAAGTCAATCCAATCAATTGACACAAGCAATAATTGATTGGTTCAATCGATTGGTGATGAATTTCCATGAGCATAGACACTCGCAGAATCGATCAGGTAGATCGATTGGGATACACCAATCTATTGGTACAGGTTAATAATCGATTGGTATGTGAGGCAATCGATTGGTAATTGATACCAATCGATTGGGAGCTAATGATTTCAATTGAGCCAGGTTTATTTAAGCCATGTTTAGGAACATTAACCATTTCTAACCCTATGAAATGCTTGGATAAGAATTTAAGGGAAATTTTCTTGATGAAAATGAGAAAGCAATGATTAAAGGGGACTAATGTGGACTTGAGCAAAATTTTAGATTCAAAGGTGAATCTTTAATTTCAAAACTTAAAATTTGGGATTTTCTAAAGGTTTATGAACTCTAGATCATTGTTGGTGCAATGATAGAAGATGGAACATGCTTTGAGGGGGAGGTTTATGTTACCGTAAGTGCACGATTACATCGTCAATAATAAAAAGTATTGAATCCACAGGGACTATTGATTATGCACTAGAGAGTTTGCAAAGTAAGTTATCTAGACAATCGAAGGTTGGTTGAACGTTTGAGAACTAGAGAGCTTGTGAGCAAGAGCTTGAGAGAGAGAGAGAGTTGAGAGAAAGAGAGAGAGAGAGAGTCCTGAGAGGGGGTGAGCTTAGGGAGACGTATTTTAGGATTTCTATTTCATTATGATGCTAGTTAATATCCCTAATGCATATTCACTTCCTTACCTCCATGTTTATGATCTTGTAGTGATTCTAACCAAATTACCGGTGAGCTACAATAATTCTATCATCATTAAGTAAAGGAGTAACTCTAGAAAGTCTAGTTAAAGGGATACCCTCTGTCACTAAGGGCCCCAGGTCATACAATCATTAGAGTTATCTTAGTTACTTCCTAACAAGAATTAAAAGCTACACCAGAGTGTTTACACCATTAAGCTCTAGTTAGCTATCCTAGCAAAGGATTAGTCCTTATTTTAAGGTCATTACCCCATGAAGTAGTTAATAATCGATACACTTTGTCACTAAGGGTATAGTAAGTCTGGTTGAATAGGTATCCTCTATCACTAAGGATCCCCCGATTATCCAACCCAGAAGTAATCTTAGATCCTTCACATCTACATGCATTACTCACATACACATTTCATCAATCATGTACAAGACACAACACACATAACACAAGACGTAAACATCTCATAGAAACAAGAAAATGACATATACATAGTTCATACATCAACATCACAACATAATTACTTCCTATATCCTAGAATAGGGAGAATCTACTCCATTGCAAGGGAATACAACCAAGAGATGAAGAATAGCAAACTACAACTCAATACATGAAAATAGGGAGAAGAGAATGCTTATCCATGAAGTCCGGCGTCGTTGGAGGTGTTCCCTTTCTCCGAAGATGGACGAATCATCGAGGTGGAAGAGCTCTAGGTTTTTCCCCTAAGGGGAGAACCCTTCCCCAAGGAGAGGGGTTGAACCCCAAACCCTAGATATAGAGGAAAGAATAAAAATGCCCTTTTATAGACAGGGGGTCGTGCCCCTACTTTTTGGGCCACACAATCGTGCCTCTCAGGCACGACCAGGCCATGTGAAGGAGGCCAAGCTGAGACGCGGCCTGAGGCATGTGTGTCTAGCTGGAGTCAAGATATGATCGTGCCTTTGGTCATGGCCCTGGCATGAAGACGGAGTTGCTCTTCTGATGAAGCATGATTGTGCCCTCCTGGCACAGCCCTAGCATTTATTTTGCTGGAGTAGAGACATAACCGTGCCTCTTAGGCATAGCCCTAGCATGAGGACCTCTTTGCTCTTCTTATTGAAGCACGGTCGTGCCTCTCAAGCATGGCCCTAGCGTGAAACTTGTTAGAGCAGAGACACGGTCATGCTCTCCTGGCATGGCCCTAGCTAAAACAAAGGCACGACCTGGCTGCAGCTAAGGCACGACCGTGCCCTCCTAGCACGGCCTAGTTGAAGCAGAGGCTCTCCTTTGCTACTCCTAAGTTCATTTTAGCTCCAAATGCATCCTATCATTGAAAATAGAGAAAGAGCATATCTCCGAACAAATAGAGTAATTATGCTGATAAAACGATAAAGTAGGGTGTGATAACGTAAATCATGCTCATGGAATATAAGAAGATGTGAGTCAAACAATGTCTAAAAACATATATAATCTATTCACAGTAGAATATAATTAAAGTTTAACCATATGTAACAACTTTTACAAAAATGAAATGAAAAAAAAAATTATCGAAATGCCTCCTCGTGAACTTCTATTGGTTGTGTTCCTTTAGGTTTATCTTGGAGGTGACAATCCATAATCTCTTTAAGTAAATTCTAACAAGAAAATAAATTTTTAATAGAATGAAAAAAAATTTAAAAGCCAACTTAAAAAGTGAAACATATTATTATTACCTCAGCTCATATTGCCTCATCGTCAATAGGGGCACCTCCTTTCTTTCTATTTCTTCTACTCAATAGTTGTATTTCAATATGACTTAGATTTCTGCCATTCTCTTGAGACTAATAGGATAACAAATCCATAGTTATCACCAAATATTAATAGCATAAATACATTAAGGAAGAAAAGAAATAATTTTAATTCTTACAAACTTATATTCCAATGATAGAATACTAGTGCGTCCTTGTGCATGGGTCCCTTTCTTTTTGTTTGCATTTTTTTCTATTGATTTTTGAAGTTTTCTGGCACAAAAATTTATAATGAAATTATAACATCTATAAACATATGTTGAAAATAATTAATATTAGTTGTACCTTAGTAGACTTCATATAGTTACATAAAACTTCCTAAATTTGAGGTGGCAGCCCATGAGGAATGGGTTGTATTGCAACAAGCTCTTCTAGTGGAGTATTTGAATCATAAGATGTAGCTTTTATTATGTTTCAGAGGTATCGTAAGGCAATCGCCTTATGACTTGTACTATTTATATGATAAATATAAATTCACTATTTGAGTGCATATTCTTTATGTGTTTTAATTTGATCTTAAATTTATTTACTAAATGTCCGCAATACAATTCATAGCATGAGAGAACTTGTGATTGGATCATAACTAGTGAGTGTCTCTATATGTGTAATTATGAATGTATTAAAATCTTCCCTAATCAACTAATTGATATATTCAAACATCATCAATTATGTAAGACTAGTACAGGTTATACTCCTTGGTTTAACCAAGTAGTCGTTACTCACTGATTGGAGACATTGAGATATCAAGAATTAAATGTGGATGCTAGTTATGGTAACTAGTTCATTGGAGTGACCTATTGTAAGACTTTATATGGTTCTCTACATATATAGATATGTCTATAAAGTTCTTATTGCAGCTCGAATGCAATTTTCCTTTGACTTGAGGTATTCAAGTCACCTTGGTCATGAAGGCTTATGCTTTGACATCTTAAGCAAAGCATCTCCTTGGAGATGTGAACCCTTTCTGTTGCCAAAAACCACAAAGAAGAAGACTCTTCTTCCTTTATGCTTCCTTCTCTTAGATCGCATCTCCTCCGTGCTTGGCTAGTACCGATCGGAGGCGAGACTTGTTGCTCAAGGAATTGTCTTGAAGAGCTCGACGTGGATACGAATAGAGGCGAGGTTCGACAATGTCGCTCTAATTGATGTCCTTTTTTTACACATCATCCGTAAGGTATACCTAGAGTAAATATTATTTTCAAAGTTTTATTTTATCAATCATGTCTGCATAAGATGTATCCTTATATGCATGTGATGCGTGTGATGTAATAATTAGTTTTTGTTATTACTGTTTAATGTCTTCCGCTGTGCATGTTTTGCGAAACGTTTTAAGCACACAATGCATCGGGCTATCTTTCAACAAGTAGAAGTAACCCTCGTTAGGGTTGCTTGTTGATTCCAGAAGAGGCTGACCTTGCGAGGCTAGCAAATAATCTACAGGGTTCAATAACGAACTCATAAGTATGACTAGATTAAATAGTTTAATTTAGACTTTCATAAAATTTTAATTATATGGTTATGTCTAGCACTGTTGTATCCTGCATGCGTGTGATGTGTGTGTTGTAATAATTTAGAATTACTGTTTGTTTTTCGCTGCACGTTTGTGAAACGTGTCCAACACATGCATCACGTTGGCCTCCCCAACATGATGTCCTTGATCTGTTCTGCCGTCTGTGTAAGCATTGACATATCTCACCCCAAAACTCTCCTTGATACAACTCAGTTCTCATGAATGTGTTCGTTCTTGGCCATGAACACACCTTGTTCTGTGAGAAGTTTTAAGAATTGTGCCTCCAATTTTCTTAGAAGCGGCCCCATTTCTTTCTCACATAGGTGATCTCTCAAGAGTATTTCATATTACTCTACTAGATCATTAAAAGTCATATGCTTAACCTTCATTCTTTCATTAGGTAGTTCCTTCATATAGTCAGTAAAGTTAGGTTGTCTCATTGAACCTAGTTCTTGGGATCTCTAGTCTGCATATGTTGGGTTTCCTTTGCACCAATATTTCTCATAGGCGTCAAGATCATCCCTCACGATAAGGTTGCAACTAACTCTCTGTTTAACCCTTTGATTAGCGGATCCACTATGTTATCCTTTGACTTTACATAATCAACAGTGATAACTCCCGTTAAAAGTAGTTGTTTAATGGTATTATGTATACGATGTATATGTCAAGACTTAACATTATACAAATGGCTTTATGCCTAGCCAATTGTCGATTAACTATCGCAATGTATACAAATTATCGACACTAGTTTGGGTCATCTAGGAACATCTTCTAAGAATTGTTATAGTCATTCAACCTCTTCACCATATTTGTCAAGAGCTACAAACTCAAATTCCATCGTGGATTTGGTTATTATGGTTTGCTTAGAAGATTTTCACAAAATGACTGCACCTCCCAGACTGAATACATATTAACTCATAGACTTCGAGTCTTTTATGTCAGATATCCAATTAACATCATTGTATCCATCGATTACAGTAGAATATCCCATATATTGCAGTCCATATTCATGAGTATACCACAAGTACCTCAGTACTCTTTTTTTTTTAATGAAAAGGTTGTTGGGCTTGCAAGGTTGCAAATAAAGTCCCATATTGAAAATAAATGGGAAAGATCATGGGCTTATAAGGGAAAGACATATCCATTGGTATTAGGTCTTTTGGGTAGAGCCCAAGAGAAAAATCATGAGGGCCTTGGCCTAAAGTAAATAATATCATATAATTATAAAGATATCTAAATTTCTTCGGTCCTAACAATTGATATAAGAGCCCGAACTGTTAGAAGGTCTAATCGTCAACTATGCACAAGAGCTATGCTATAATTGATCCATGTGAGTAAAATATTGACCTCAAACAAAGCAAGTAGGGTCTCCTGTGTCTGGATCAAGAGGACTAGACACCAGGAAGAGAAGTCCTAGTTGCGGCTAGGCAAGGAAGTCCTAATAGGTTGGGTGGACCGAGGGACATGAAGCCCTAGTGGGTCGAGGATCGGACGAGGGGGCCCTATGGTCCTTCGTTTGAGGGGGGGGGGATTGTTAGGGTTGCAAGGTTGTAAACAAAGTCCCACATTGAAAACATATGAGAAAGATCATGATTTTATAAGGGAAAGACATCTCCATTGGTATAAGGCATTTTGGGTAGAGCCCAAGAGCAAAATCATGAGGGCCTAGGCCCAAAGTGGATAATATCATACCATTGTAGGGATATCTAAATTTATTCAGTCCTAACAAAGGTAAATATATATCATTAAAGAAAATGCACAAACCATACAATGACCAAGAGACCCTACTCATGTCATCTCTAACGAAGTGTCAGATCTGAGGAGGGAGCCTAGGTAAAACATACATGTACTCACTTGGATACCAACACTCTCTCTATGTATCATGCTTTGGTCATCTACTCATCTGCCATGCCATATGGGTTACAGTAGATGAGGTAACGACCAAAAGATGTCATCACTATCAAAACAACCGCCCATGTAGGCGCCTCTATGTCGCATGCTCATGTATCCCAACATCATCATTGTCATCATCCATCCATAGGGGTCCGACTCCTCCAAACTCTAGCGTAGAGTAGCTGGAAAGTATGAGTATGCTCGCAGCCTATCATCCCCCAGCGTAGTCTCAGTTCCATCTACACGAACATCATCCTAAGGAACCTCATCATCAATCCTGTAAGTGTATCACCCCTAGTCACTTTTAGCAAGTGATCAGCTATTAATAGATTTGATGTGTCTTTATAATGAGTCATTTGCTGCGAACTAGATAGATTTTTCTGGTAGATCTATTCACCATCTTAGGATTTTTGGCAAAGCCCCAGCCATAAACGGATTTGAAACATCTTTACCATAAGCCGTTTACTGCAAACTAGATAGATCATTTAAGGTGGATCTATTCACCTAAACATCCTCACCCACAATGTATATGCACTCATCTCTCAAAGTAGTCCCACAATGCTCTCACTCTCTAACAAGGTGGATGTTCTCACTTCTCACTACACACATATGCTCCCACTCATCAACCCAGCATAGATGCTCTCCCACTCTGATGTCTACACTGCCCTTAAACCAATGCTCCACCCTTGGCAAGATGCTCCCTTAAGAATGCTTAGTAGATCAGTCCTCTCCTCGAGATGTCCTTATGTATCTAAAGAGTCTGCATGAATCCGAAGGGGTACCTCTCGCCAACCATATTGTAGTGATCTCACCAAAGTGTGCCAACTGGTGGACTACTCCTTCATATGTATCCATGTCTCATAAGCCTCCAATCAGGTACAAATCAAGGTTTATTTTACCGTGGGACATTACTTTAAGCTAATGTGATGTCAGCCCTAAGTAACGCCCATAGTTCTATACAATGTGTAACAAAAGGTATGTATCTCCTCCAGACCCCTACATAAGACAACAAAAATGCCTACTCCAACCTGGGACAACTACTGTTCGAGGCCTAGTAGATTGCTAGGACATGACTCAACTCCATGTGTATGCAAGATGTATCTCTCATAATCATCCAAGGGTCTAAACAAAGGCCTATCTATATGCATACTCACTATCAACTCAAAATGCATGCTACTCCTACCTAGATGCATATTCTAAAAATCCTATCTACCCTGTATGTGTAGTATGGTGCATGCTCTGAAGGGTAGGTATGAAAATGCAAATGCAAAAGTATGGTGAATGTGTAATAGGGCATTTAATGAAAAAACTGCATGCACCCCAAAAGTATGTCATCCTCACCTAAGTACCTAATTTGAGTTGACGCCAAGAGACCTATAGACATGGATCTGAGTCTCTTGGAAGACTAGCTCTCCATCAAATCTCAACCCCTCAAACATGCTATGATTCCTTACTTGCCAAACCTTATACACCAATGCTTATATGGCTAAGTGACGTGCCTGTGTCAGTGTGGAAGTCCCTCAGTATGGAGTCTGAATGTCCATAGCATGCGCTTGTATGTGGTTATCTCAGGTCTCATCTGCAGCTATGCTCAGACCCTCCCCCAAAGCTGGATGATCAAGAACACATGATCCAGTGTCTTCTCCTCCTGTCAGCATAAAGTGCACCGTCTATCCTCCATGTACTCCGATCGAACGCATGTAGGCAATCGACCATGCGCTAGCAGTCATAAAGTGAAAGCATGACTTGGTTGAAGATACTTCTACCAGACTGTCCTCACCCATGGCTTCCTGGGCCTCACATCTCTAAAGCGGTCATAATCCCTCTTGACTCTCCCTTTCCTCTGACTGAACCATATGGATAGGGTTTTCCTTGCAACCTCTGGACTACATGCGACTATCAAGATATTATCCCTAATGTATAGCACCTTCTTGATGAGTCGGGAATATGTAGGTTTTACTTGCTAGTCTCATATCCCCACATGCTATAAGTATGCATGGTGTACCCATCATATCCATAAGGTATCTTGCTTGTCCTGTATACGCCATAGTACCTTAGCCAGTAAGGCAAGGTTCCATGCCTTCAAGTCCCTCAAGCCAAGATCAGCTTCTCCCTTGGGCCTACATAACTCTAACCATGCTATGGGTGGGTTTTTGGTAGTCCAAATAAAGGATTTTGCCAATATTGTATATGCGGTCTATAATCCTGCAAGGGAGGGGTAAGATGGACATCTAGTAACACTCAACTCCATGAAACACTAAGGCTATGAGTTGGACTTTCCCAGCATAAGATAGGGTATTATGTGGCCATGAATTTATTCTACTAGTGAGGGAGTCCATCAGTGTGCTATAGTCATAGATCTTCAATTTCTAAGAAGCTATAGGGATCCTAGGTATTTGAAAGTCATATCTCCTACTTGGAATCCCATGATAGTGAGCAAACACTCCCGTGTGGGAGAATCTATCCTTGCCATGTAAATGTTGGACTTAGCTAAGTTGGTCGTGAGGCTTGCCATCTGGGCAAACTGTGATAGGCAATCAACTTGTTGGGTCACTAAAGTCACATCTCCACGGGATAAAAGAAAAAGGTCATCTTCATACACCAAGTGCGCTATCCTCAGGTGCTCACATTTGGGATAAAAGTAAAAATCTGACCTAATAGTGTCCATGCTAGGGAACATGATAGATACTCCATGCAAAGTCCAAATAAGTATGGGGAGTGCAGATCTTCTTATCTAAGTCCTCCACCACCTCTAAAGAAGTCATGCATGATGTCATTTACCACTACAAAGAAAGTTATGGTGGTAATGCATTCTTTGATCCATGTAATGAAAATGGCTGGGAATTGAAATGTTGAGAGAACATCCTGAAGGAAACCCTAGTGAACTGAGTCAAAGGCTTTCTAAAAATTCACTTTCAAAATGTATCTCGGTGAGATTCGCTTCCTAGTATCGTTGCACAATAGTTCTTGCACTAAGTGAATATTATCTATGATGAGGCAGCCTTTAACAAAAGCTATCTTGGCAAGATGTAGTAGTTGATCTGTCACATCAGCCAAACTACTAGCAAGGATCTTAGAAATGACCTTATAGAATATTATGCAGCAGGAGATGGACCTATAGTCTTGCACTTTGCTTGCATGTGCCATTTTGGGTACTAGAGTCATCAGTGTATGATTTCAGGATTTGAGTAACTGACCACTCAAGAAAACTCCAATATGGCTGTGGTGAAATCCTGCTTGACTGTATCCCATGTTTTCTTGTAGAATTTGGAGTCATATGCATCTGGCCTAGGTGGCTTAATATCTCCTATGTCAAATAGGGCGCTCTTGATTTCCTCCTCTATTGGGGTTCTGGTAAGCTGAGCCTATTGGTCTGCCGAAAGTACTCTCCCAAATTACATACACTCTTCTTGAAATAGAGTCTTGTCCACCTACACCCCAAGCTATGTCTGAAAATGTCTCATGAATTCCTACACTACTTCCTCAGGTTTAGATGTGGTTTCTCCATCACATTTCTCCACAGCCACTATCTCTCTCCATTTGTTGTTTCTTTTTACTAAGGAGTGGAAGAAGGTGATGTTCCTATCAACTTCCTTGAAATAAGTATGCTTGGCACGTTGTTGATAGAAGAGATACTCGGCTTGGGCATGGAGGTCAGTAGATTTCCTAGCTTCCTGATATTCCGCATCCATATAGCCCTGATTTAGGACTCTTTGTTGCACCTCTTCCAGGTATCTGTGCCCTTTTTGCTCTCTCTTTGATGTGTTGATAACTCTGATGGTTTAGTTGTCGAAAGGGCCTTTTGAGCAATAAGAGTTTTTTCTTTTGCTTATATTGGGCTGCACCATTTGTAATCCTTGTGCTCGCCTAATCCCAGTTGTCCTACACAAGTTGGTTGAAACCCAGGTGCGTCATCCACATGTTATAAAACCTGAAGGACTTGGCTTGTGATTTTTTGGTTTCCACAATTTGAGAAAACCCCTGAAGGTCTGAATTCTGTAAAACTACTCCTATCTTGCTCCAACCATAATTTGTTCACCATCGCCCAATCAAGTTTACATACTATGTGTCCATGTGAAGTGACATGCAGTAGAGTGAAGGTCTTCCATGTCTGCCATGAGAGAAAAATCACTTAAATCAGCTATGGCATATGATGTAACATTCATCCCTCCTTTTTTATCAGTAGGTGAGAGAGGGAAGTTGAAATCTTTAATGATAAGCCAAGGTAGATCCACTGCTTCAGCAATCTAATGTAGTCCCTCCCACATGCGTTTCCTGCTAGTGATTGAGAGTTATCCATATACAAAGGTTACTACATAAGAGGTCCCTGCAACCTTGCTTTGGACTACTATGTGGATGAACTGCTCTTCCCATTGCATAATTTCTAGCATGATGATTTGAGAATCTCACAATAATTCTAATATATAATTAAAGTAACCACGTGCTTAAGACAAAGATTCACCAAAACAATCAACCCACATAACTTAATTATAAAATATGGAAAATTTAAATTACGCCTTAAAAATAAGAAGTAAATTTTTGGGAGTGTTATAATTTTTTCGGGAATTAATTCGAAAACATATGAATTAATTTGGATTAAGTATAAATTGAAATGAGATTTAATTAATCAAAACCTAAGTTAATTTAATTAACACCTAGGTTTGAGGTTATAAATACATGTCACTGTTTGATTTCTCTTCACTCGATATTTCATCGCCGAGCTTACTCACACTGAGCCAATCGCGAGTCCCTTCTCCGTTTCTCTCGATGTCTCTTCTCCGATCACACCAATCGCCAGCCGCCGGCCAGTAGTTGAGGTCACCGGCCACTAGGAAGAGCAGAGGGGAGTCTCCGATTTCCTTATCTCTTCTCGATCTCCCCATTCCTTAGCCATCGACGATGAGTGAGGGATCGCCGGAGCGCTCACAACACACTGCCGACCACAATCGTAGCCTCCGCTCGGGTCAAGCCTTCCTTTTCCCCTCCTCGATTTCCACTGCTGGTTTGATTTGCTCCAGCTATTCGGCCAAAACAACCTCAGCCACCCTCGGTGCCGATCCAATTTGGGAGCTACCGGTCAATTGTTGATCTGAGACGGTCAGATCTAGGTAAGGTGTGATTGTTGAATCTTGTATGCTACTGATTTTTGATGGGTGATCAGTAGCCCTGATTCTCTATTTTCTTCTCCGGCTAGCCGCAGGGACCTTTGATCAGCTCTGGTCAGATTTGAGCTAGGTCAGATTCAGGGTCGCCAACCATTGTTACTAATTATACCTAGGTAAGTGGAATTCTCCAATTTCTTCTACTCTTCTGGAAATTTGAAGCTGGAACATTCCCAGTTGATTCTGTTGGTTATTGTCACAGCAATGCCGATTAGTTTTTGCTCAGATCCGGACACCTTGTCGCCAATCCCAGCCATCGTCGGTGTCTGCTACTTGTCTAATTTCCACTAGTGAGGGTAAGAACGAGTTTATGATTTCTAATGGGTTGTTTTAATACTTGAATTAGGATGCTATTTTGTAGATGGTTGTGTTGGTTATAATGAATGGGTATGAATTGTGTTCTGTTTCTGGTTTGACAGCTGGGAGGTGTTGAATGAATGTTCTAAAATTTGATTTTAATTCCAAATGAAGATTAATAATGGTCGATTAAAGAGAATTGTGAAATTGAGACTTTTTGTATGAATTGGATGATGAACTTAATTAGTTGGTGTAAAACCACCTAAATAACCTAAGATGATTATGCTTAATTTATTAGGGATAATTAGGGATTTGGTTTCCTTGAACTGGACTTAGTATCAATTTGGCTAAATAATATCCTTATGTGGATAGAAAATTAAGTTAGTAATTTAGGGATGATATGGGAATTTTGAGAATTTATTTACTAGATTGTGATAACGAACTTTTAAATTTGAATTGGTTCAATTCGGCCTAGAAATTAAATGATTATTCTGTGTTATAATATTAGCGAGGTTGTTACTAGAATTAATCTAGTACTTATGTAGATTTCGTGTTCCTATTTATAGGATCCGAATTTGAGACGGAGCGACAGATTTGAGGATATTTCGGATTACCTACATTTGAGGCGGGTGCCTCTTTCCTTGTTTCCATAAGCACTTGATCTTTAATGCATGACTTATGTTTTAATATTAATTAGGTATCTTGACTCTGTTGTTATTTATCATGAGTTTGATACTTAATGCTTGACCATGGAGATAAGTCTCTTTATTGTTGATACAATCTCTCGTTTTGCTACTCATAAGGATTAGTAGTCATTTATGAGTTTTTACGTATATTCACTTTTATGGATATATGTTTCAGATGTGTTTGTAGTGTTGTCTTTTATAGATGATTTTATCGATGGTATGTCATATTTCTTTATGCTCATAATAGCATCTCATTTGATTGCACGCTGATGACTAAGTAACCCTTGTGGGTGAGAGAGTCATTAGTCATATTTTTCCTGCACGCTCGGTCACTCGGGGTAGTGACAGCTGAAGCTAGTGCAGTATCTCGGGTTGGGCTCACTCAACCACTCAGGGGTAGT
Organism: Hedychium gardnerianum; assembly: GCA_038050645.1. Classification (NCBI taxonomy): domain Eukaryota; kingdom Viridiplantae; phylum Streptophyta; class Magnoliopsida; order Zingiberales; family Zingiberaceae; genus Hedychium; species Hedychium gardnerianum. The sequence continues at coordinate 3,656,647 of JBBUKS010000002.1, read as the reverse complement.
GGTCTTGTGGAGTGTATGCCAACGGAGATTCTTATGATGTAGCTAGATAGCTACTTTGTTCACCATGTCTACTCGTTCCACTGGAGAGTAGTGGTTGTATGGAGTCCGCACAGGAGTAATGGTCATACCCATTCGATTACATTGATGTAATGATGACTGGAGTGATGAGTAGAAGTGACTATGCATTGCATATGCATTTGCACTTGCATGTGCATTATTGTTGTGGATTTATGTAGGCTGATCGTGTGATGACCTTGTGTAGAGTTTTGATACTTTAGATGTACTATGTTTGGTTCTTGTTGACTTATGTTATTTCTGTGATGCTTCTTATTATTATATAACTAGTTTAGTTATCATGTTGTTTTGAGAGCATTACTTGGTATTTTATGGATCAGACTAGTTTTCAGTAATTTCGGTTATTACTGTTCATATGATCAGGTTAGTATTTCTTATTTGAGACTGTACCTTTGTATTCATATCTATTTCAGTCATGCACTATCTTTCTTTACCCGTTGAGTTGTTTGGACTCACCACTTGTATAACTATTTTTTTCAAGTTATAGTTGAGTTGCTAGAGATCCCGTCTATTTGTCCCATGGCACCGCGAGGGTGTTATGAGCTTCCACTACGTATTTCCTACTCTTATTTCTTTCTGTTTTAGTTGGACTTGTCTTTTGAGTTTTTGTTTTTGGACTATGCAGTGTAATAAGATTCGACTTTCTGTTTGTCGATCATTGGATGTGATTTTATTTTCGGATTGTTGCTTTGGACACTTTCCGGGTTGTGAGTGTAAGTCGTGTGGGCTTACACTCTTGTTAATGTTTGCTTAAGTCGTGTGGGCTTATAGTGTGTTATCATCTCTCCAGTTGAGAGGTTTGCTTATTTATTACTTTGTTTAGTATTTTATTGATTAAACTGTATGGTTGTGCTATACCCGTGTGGGGTATATTGTGTTGTGTCTGATTTGTATAAATGTATTCAATATATTGTCCGCCATACATGGGAGGTGTTGTCCGATTTTCGTCGGATAAATATCCTCCCGGGCGTAACATTTTAACTTCTGTTGCAAAATTGAAAAAATAAAAATATTGTAATGTTTATATGTTTAATTATAAGAGAATTTGTAAAAAAAAAATATAATTAAATTAGATCATTTGTTCGATCTAAATAAAATAGTTTCGTTGTGGAAAAATTTTAAAAAGTCGTTTAATCTAATTTTTCCCACTTTCAGTTGCGCATCGAACAATAAATTCCAACATGTTCCCTGCTAAAATCTTGTATCACTCCTTGCCCTGACATAGATTTGAGCATACCCGTGTCAAAGGACACGAATAGCCCGTATTCTTCGTTGGACGCCTCGGTTGCTCCTGCATCAAATTACTGATGGATCGTGCCATATGATAGTTCACAATCCATACCACACATGTGTGCATTGTGCCGCCAAGAACATCATAGCTTACGACCTCACCACTTTTGCGGAAGGCTTGGTGTTGTGCAGTTATGCAGTTGAATACTAGATCCGATTGAAAACACCAGTAAGCATCCATCAAAGGATTCGACGCTAGTTGAAAAGGACATTCTAAACGCCTTAATGGTAGAGCATCGGGAATTGTTTCAATAAATAAGCAAGAATATAAGAATTAACATGTTCTAAAGATTTAAAAGTTGTGTGAGGATAACAACATTAAATATAACTTGGGACAATCTGAGAGCACATTCATTCTTGTTCTTTTTTCCGAATTAATGTTATTTGTTCAATATCAATGAAAATTATCTAAATGATACATCCTTTTTGCTAAGACAACAGATTCAAAACCTAAGAATCAAGAATATATGAACTGGACTTTTACTTACAGAAGTTAATCAATATGTTATCATTTTGTCGTTGAAAAGCAATTCATGGACTGTAGAGGATGTGAAACTAATTTCTTGAAACTTAAACCAAAAGTCATAAATCTAGATGGAAATTGTATGTAACATAAATAAAAAATAAAAAATGGATAAATTTAAACGATTATTCTGAGTTTAGTGATTAAATTTAAAAATAAAAAATAAATTCGAGTATCAATATCTTTTATATGAAAGTTCTTGATGATCTAATTAAATTTTTATTTTTTTATCTTGATCGATTCGGTTTAAATATAAAAAAATTGGCACGGCACCCGAGCTCAGAGAGAAAATAGAAGAGATGTAACGCATGCGTTCGAACTAATATTATTTTTTTGAATGGTGACTCGGATGTTTTGGAAATCATTTGGAAAAAAAAATAATATATCAATCGTTGACAGTACGTCTTTTGGGGAAAAAGAAAATTAGATACGTTTTTTTTTTTTGAATATTTAGAGATTTTAAATGTGTCCTTGGATATATTGTCGAAGAAAAATAAAATAATATGATTGTATTAACAGCTCCCGAGGTTGTCTGTTATCGTTAGGAGGAAGATAAAGTGAGAAATCTCAAGTAAATGTTTAAGTGAGGGTTGTTAGAAACAAACTCTCTGTCAGATTTAACCCCCAACCTTTAAATATTTATTATTAATCATGCCTTCGAAACATCGGAGAAAAAAAATAATACATTCATTTAATTTTGGAGTAATCAATTTGATTTCATAAAAATTTTCTTATTAATTATCAAGATAAATAAAAAAGTATTTATAATGGATGATTTAGAAGTCCAACATCCTTTAATTCTATGTTTTATTTGAAGAAAAAATTCTTATAAATACATCATAATTAAAGATTAAACTATAAATATCTGAATGACAATTTAGATATTTTACGATTACATCATAGCCCGAATGTCAAAGCATCCGAGAAAGAAAGAATTTAGAATTGCCAATTAATAAATGAAAAAATTAAATATGACATAATAATTATAATCATTAAATATAATAAATTTTAAAATATTATTTTTTGATATCGATTTATGTTGATTTTAATTATGATATCAGATAAATTTTAATTAATTAAAAACAATTCAAAATTATTATTTATTATTATTATTTTTTATTTTTATTAGATGGTAGTGGAGCTCATGGGCTCAGCAGATCACCGAGCTCGGCCATATAGGGGACGTACTGGCTACCTGCCAAGACGTGGTTTCGTCAGTTCTGGTGGTTCAGCAGCACGACGTGGTGCACTCGCTGGAGACGCCGGCGTCGATGGTCTTCAATGACGGCCACTCCGCTGTTCGCCGTTGATGAGGAAAGGGGCAGCAACCACAAAGCTGGCTCAGGGTAGAATTAGTGTGACATAATCACATAAAGAGACTATTATTCTGGATAAAATCGATCATAATTAATCGATTCTAATGTATCCTTAATAGTGAAATTAACTTTAATTAATTATTGACTTTGGATTTTAACTTGTTTGGTTTTATAATACGATGGTTGATATTAATTGATAAGCTTCAGTACCTTGAAATTTGCTATTTTCACAGAAAAGGAAATTTACAGCGTGATGCTTCAATTTCTTCGTATTTTATTTGTTACTAAAGAAAAATTCTTCCCCAATTTGCTCATCGTCATCTCAAATGTAAAAATTTCTTCCCTAAAATTATGTTGCCATTTATATGAGACGAGAGTGACAAATATCACTAAAAGAATAATGCTCTTGGATCCTCTAACAATCCTAACATTTATATAATATCATTATAAAATATCAATATTGATTCAAAATATCTTAATTTTAAGAATATAATGACAATCGAATATGTTAAAAAAAAATCATAATTTAAGGATATTTACAAATATCACCTAAACTCATTTATTTTAACATTTATAAATATCTTATATTTTTTTATAAGGACATTAAAAGTTGTCATAAAAATAATTTATTAGATTATTTTAAAATATCATTTAACTAATTAATAATGACATTAATAAATGTCATTATAATAATTTATAAAGATATTAAAAATTATCATTAATATTTATTTAGAATATATAACCTAAATTTAATATTTACCCATCATCACAATTCATCAACCATTTAGAATAGAAAAAAAATACAAAATATAATTTAAAGTGCTAATAAATATTTTTATTCATCTATTAATCATTTGAGTCAAATTTACAAATGTAATACTAATGATAAATTTTTTACATCCAAAACTAACTATAGACTATACTCAAAATATTAAGTTTTAGAACTAACAAACTCTTGTAAAATAAAAACTCAACTAGATCGATTATCTTCAACTATCATATCAATTCACAAAAAATCAAATATTATCTATCACCTACAAATATAATGCATATATTTGTATAAGTAAAATAAATTAATGAAAATACAAAGTTAACAAAAAATAATTCAAAAGATTGGATGTCATATCAAACAAGAAAAATACAAAGTATCATTTCATATGCACCTAATGGTAGTCTTCATTTACTATTAACTGCAAATATATTTCATATTTGTTTAAAATTGTAATAACACGATAAATATAAAAAAAATCAATGAAAAGTTAAAATCATACGAGATGATAAGACCAAGCTATCATTCTTCTAGGTGTATCCTCAAATTTCTATAAAAGATCACAAAATCTAATTAAACTCACTTTTAGTTTAGGATAATTTGTATTAGTACTTCACACCAATTTGGATTAAATGATAAAAGAAAAGTGAATAGAAATGAACTCATCTGAATGTACAATAAAGCTCGAGATAGGGATAGAGGACAGGGCAGAATATCATGGAATTGATCTAACTATTTAAGGTCTAGTTATAATTGAATACAAAAAAAAAGAATCCAAATCACATCAGCATCCTTCCGTGCATATTCAACCTCTTCAAAAGAAAGCTAAACTAATAGAGAAGTTAACAGATAAAATACACATGTACTAGTGTACATGCATACACGAGATACTAATATCTAGATCTCCTGGGCATCTTAAGTTCCACCGGCCGCTGCCATTGAAACAGGTCAATTTCCCAATTCTACCAGTTCAGTTGGTCAAAAGTTATTCCCCGTGACAGTTTGTTACACAAGTTGTTTTATTGAACCACAACAAGTTTTTGAATTTAGTCAATTAGTACTGAACCCAAGTTGTAGGGGGTTGATTTGTTGCTCAATGGACTATTTGTGTCTAAACAGAAGAAAAAATATGGATTTCCAACGAACACGATTAGGCTTGAATTGGTCAGAACTCAAGTTAGGTTTACTTTGGACTTGAACCAAGGCCGAATCAGGTTTTTTAAGGTGAATCAAACTTGAACCAACTTTTACTGCATAAAAGATACTGATCCAGTTCAGTGGTAAAAAAGTGGCAAGTAGGATTTCTTTAATACAATAAACAACATAAACTCATTCCGTTGTTTGCAATTCCCTGTCCTCACAACCTTCTTCCTCTTCTCATTGCTCAACTCTCCAGCCAACCACCACAGACAACCTCCCTTGTCAAGCAATTGATGCATTCCCCATCATCCATGACCAGGAGATCTCAATACCTTCCTTGCTTCAAGACATGGCAGCATAGGACCAGATCTAACTCTCCACTCTACTCCTTCCTCCTTTCTCACTTTTACATCTCTTCTTTGTTTCTATTCTTCTACCCTCATGCTCCAATTATGTCTTCCTCTACTAGATTTGTTTGAGGAAATAAAGGAACCACCACCTTAGACTCACTTTTAATGCATGTATCTGTGTCATGTCAACACAGGTACAGTAGAGGATTTCCCTTATTCTAACAAAGAGTATAACTATACATAAGTAACATGATAAAAATGTCACGCCCCGGGGTGTCGTTTTTGGTACCTCACTCGATGACAATATAATAAAAGATAACTTAAGAATCATCTAACCAAAATAATCAGAAAATCTGTCACATTTATATATATAAAAAAAAATGTAATATATTATTTCTTGTTTTCATCCTAGTCCTCAGTGACAGGAAAGACAATAATGTGCAACAATCTCATTCATTTTCTAATTTATAAAATATTCTACAAAAAAATCAGTCATCCCACAGCTCAACTAACATCACATTAAGAATTTCATGTAGATAAGAGAGTAACTTAAAAATGTATTAGAAAAAACAATCATAACAAAGTATTTATCATTTTCAGTATTTAAGCAATACTGATCTAAAATAGTGAATTTAGTTAAGCTCACTAGAGTAGTATTAATAAATGATTACCACACAATATTCCAGCAGCAAGTCACCACAACTCATATCTATAACCCTGAGTATGAACACACAAAAAAAATCAAGGCATGTGTCGGCCATGTGTCCCGACTTTTATCCTGAACTTGCATTAGAAATTGTGAATTAAGCATTGAAATAATGAATAAGACTAGGCTGAGGAGATTCTACCGTTATGGTACAGGGAAAAAAAAAACCTTTCCAATATGCAAGAAAATTTATTGAGAGTTATAAGTAAGATTAAGGATAAT
>JBBUKS010000002.1:3634717-3645473 GCA_038050645.1 Hedychium gardnerianum | reverse complement strand
TTTTGAAAATTAACTTAGAAAATTTTGAAGATCACTTAGAATGATTTTAAAAGTTTTGAAAATAATTTTGAAGAGTGATGAAAAGTTTTGAACGTGTTTGAAAACTTTTTGAGCAGATTTTGAATAAGAATTATTTTGAAAATTAAAGTTGATCCCCCTTGATTTGGCACTCATATTCAAGAAAATGCATCCTAAAGTCCAAGCAGGATATGATATGTATAGTTTTTGAAAAATACTTTTACAATATTAAAAAAATAATGCAACTATAGGTTGAATTATAGTAGTGGATAATGCAAGTCCATTTACTCTAAGTCAGTAGTGGATAATGCAACAATAGGTTGAATTATGAACTTCCAACAAATAAGTCCTCTCGCCAAAATAAACACATACCCTGTAGTAGACCTTCTATCATTCATATCCCCTATATAGTCTACATCCACATATCATGAAATTGAAGGATCTCCTTATTGTCTACTAAACACGATGACATAATCTAGAGTATTCCTCAAGTATTTGAAAACCCACTTGTTTGCATCCTAATGTCGTCGACTACGATTTGAAAGAAACTTGCTCACCATACTAATAGTTTGCGCAAAATTAGGTTTTGTGCAAACCATGGCATGCATCAGACAACCAACTGCACTAGCATCGGGAAACTTCAACATGTCTTGGATCTCCTCATCCATCCTTGGGCACTATGCAAGAGATAATTTGAAATGATGCACCACAGATGTACTTACAGACTTCAAATTTCCCATGTTGAATCTGCCTAACACCTTCTCAACATAACTCTATTAAGATAGCCATAATCCCAAAGACTCTGTCTCTATTTATCTCCATCCCAAGAATCTTCTTAGCCGGACCTAAATCCTTCATGTCAAATTCCTTTCTCAATAAATTTATTATCTTGTTAACTTTTTTTGTACTCTTCGTAACAATCACCATATCATCCACATATATGAACAAGAAGATGAGTGAATAATCATCAAGGCTTCTCACGTAAATGCAACAATCATACTCACATCTTGTGTACCCATTTTGAACCATGTAGGAGTCAAAATGTTTGTACTACTATCTTGGAGATTGCTTTAGCCAATAAAGTTACTTCTTCAATTTACAGACCAAGTGCTCTTGTCCAGGCTAAATAATTCCTTTTAGTTGTGACATAAAAATTTGATCCTCCAAATCACCATGAAGAAATGTTAGCTTCACATCCATTTGCTCCAACTGCAAGTTATGATGCTCTACCAAAGTCAACACCACCTTGATAGATGTATGTTTGACCACTGGAGAAAATATCTTATCATACTTAATCTCGTTCCTCTGTGAGTAACCCTTTGCTACTAACTAAGCCTTGAACATCTCCTCCTTTTCTGAGATGACTTCATTCTTCTTGTATACCCACTTGCATCCTATATCCCTATTCCCTTTAGGAAGCTCCACTAGATTCAATGTTTGGTTCTTTTGCAAAGACTTTATTTCCTTCACCATAACACTCATCCACTTGTCCTTCTCTAAGTTGTGTACAACCTCCTGAAAAGTAGTATGATCTCCGCTATTGGTGATAAGTGCATAAGAAATCAAGTTCTCAAAACCATACTGATTAGGTGATTTGATTTTATGTCAGGTCTTTTCTCCGGCTATAGTCTGATGCTCTATATGGTTTGAGCTACTGATGTGTGTAGATTCTGCATATTTTTAGACATTATTTGTTGCACATCTACTTGCATTTCATGGACATGATTTACTCTATCAGACCATATTTCATTATTATTTGACTACTTTTACTCCTTTGGTTCAGAGGACTACTCTTTTTGTATTTTGATTGACAAGCCACAATTTGGAGCAAAGATGGAACAAAATGAACATTGAAGCAGTGTATTCTCTAGCCAAAGCAAGGTCGTGCCTCTCAGGTACAGTCATGCTTCTTCAGTAAAACTGTATAGGAAGCTTCACGGTTCGATCATGCCTTTTCAGCAGTAACTCCCAGCTTTCCAGCAAGAGACATGATCAGGTCGTTCCTCCCAAGCACGAGCCTTCATGAGCCATACCTCCACCATTTCCAGCAACTTTCACAATTCTTTTTCCCAAAGAAAAGGTAGAACTCCTCACGGCTCGGTCATGCCTCATAGGCATGATCGTGCCATTTTCTAGTGACTTTGTCATGGCACGACCGTGTGGCGTCACTCAGAGCCATGGTGGGACTTATAAAAGAGGCTTAAGATCCCCTTTTCAAGGGGAGAAGGGTTTTCCCTTTTGGGGAACCCACAAGGTTCAATTCTATAGCAAATTTTGACGATCCTTCCACCTCCGGAACTTGGATTTCATCTGAAGACATTGATATCATCTTGGTAAGCATTTCTTCCTCTCTATTCTCAATTTTGATTGTAAGAATTCTTCTTCTCTTGTCTTTGGATTGTAATTTCCTTGCTATGGATTAAATCCTTCAGATTCTAGGATGTAGGAAGTAGTTCTGATGTGATGTTCATGTGTAAACTATGGATTTATCAATTTCCTTATTCTATGACATGTTTATAACTTATTCCATGTGTGTGTTGTCTTGTTTGTGTTTGATTGAATGTGTGTGTGAAGTGTATGCATGTGGATGTGAAGGATTGATCACCATGTAGAGAAGATGCTTTAGATTATATGACCGTGGGGCTCTTAGTGACAGAGGGTATCCCTTTAATCGGACTTTCTAGAGTCATCACCTTATTCTCCACGAGGGATTAGTTAATTAGAGTTTAATATGTTTCCACCAATTCAATATTAGGAAGTGACTTGTGTAATTTAGACTATATGACTGAGGGGCCTTCATGTGATAGGGGTTATCCCTTTAATCAGACTTTCTATGTTACCTCTTCTACTTAGTGGCATTGGAAGAAAAAGGTGTAAATACTCTGGTGTAACCTTCATGGGTCCATACCGGTAATTTGGTTAGAATCCTTATAAGAGCATAAACATGGAGGGTAAGATGATGAACAATTCATAGTACATCAACTAGTATCATAATGAAACTGAAATCCTAGAATTGCTTTCCAAAGCCAACTCATCCCCTAAGCGAACTCTCTCTCTCTTTCTCTCAACCTTTAGTTTTAAAGTTTCACACAACTTTCGATCGTCTAGATAACTTGCTTTGTGAGCTTAACTAGTACTTAATCAACAGTTTCTATGGATCAATATTTTTATTACTTAATGACTTAGCCGTGCACTTGCGGTGGGACAACAACTACCACTATAACAACCATGGGTTTTTAGATTCGCCTACAAGACATCCTCCTCTTTGTTGTAGTTTTTACCAATTTCTGATAACCTAGAAAAATATATTGTCTAGACTTCGCATCCAGCTTTGACTTGTCTTCACTAGAAACCAGCATGTAGACTAGACATTCAAACACTATCAGACTATAGTAATCAATCGTATTTGTAGTACATACCTCCTCTGATACTTTGTCATCTAGTGCTGCCCTCGGTGATCGATTAATCAAGAAATATGCCATGTTTATTGCCTCTACACAGAAGTTCTTTGCAAGACCTGCACTCAACCTGAGACATCAAGCTCTCTCGATTATCATCCTATTCATCCTTTCCACTACACTATTTTGCTATGTTGTCCTGCGAACCGTGAAATATCTCTTTATTCCATGTTGCTCACAAAATTCTTGGAATTTTGAATTTGTGTACTCAATCTTATTGTCTGATCTCAAACATTTGAGTTTCCTTCCAATCTAGTTCTCTATTTCAGTTTTTCACATCTTGAACTTTGAAAAAATTTATGACTTGTGACGCGTGAAGTACACCTAGACTTTCTGTGAGTAGTCATCGATAAACTCACAAAATATAGGTGTTTAGCACGTGATACTACACTAGCCAATCCCTAGAGATCTGTATGCACATAGTCCAGAATTCCCTCCATCTTGTGTGTGGCTGTCTTGAACTGCACCCTACTTTTTTTTTCGAGAACACAAAACTTGTAGAAGTCGAGTTTGCATGCTTTGACGCCCTTCAATAAACCTCTTTTATGAAGCTCCAATATCCCACGCTCACTCATATGACCCAGTCACATATAGCACAAAACTATACTGTCATATTCAGATTCTACAACAGTCGCTCCACTTACAACTATGCTACCGAGCAATCTATAGATATTCTCTACTAGTTTCTGTCCTTTCATCACCATCAAAGCACCTTTACTGACCTTCATTACTCCTCCCAAAGACTTGTAACAATAGTCACTACCTTCTAGCATGCCTAATGAAATCAAGTTCTTCCTAAGATCTAGTACATGTCTAATATCACCCAACATTCAGATTACACCATCAAACATCATGATTTTGACATTCCGTACATAACCAAAATTCATCAATCTGTAGGTGTCAAACCAATCCTTGTTAGGAGTCATGTGATAAGAATATGCTAAATCCAAGATCCAAAAATATATCAATTGCTCTTAATTAGATGAAACATAAAGCATATCACCATCATCGTTCACTGAATTTTCTTCTTCCACTATGTTTGCAGTCTTTGATGAACCATCTTTACTCTCTGCATTTTCTTTCATTTTCTCTGGACAATCTCTCTTGATATGCCCTTTTACTCCGCACATGTAGCATGTGAACTCCTTCTTAATCAATTTAGATCGAGACTTATTATTGTTCCCCGACCCATATAAACCCTTGCTCTTACCATGTTCTTAGTTATTAATGTGTGCATTTCTTACATGATTTTTAGCATCATTTAGCATACATTCTGTGTCATCTCATTAGCATATTTAGTATTCTCGCATCTTCATTCTGTGTTATTTTACTCTTTTAGTTCAGAGACTACTCTTTGTGCCTTTTTATTGATAGGACACAAAATGGAGCAAAATTGGAGCATTAAAGCCTTGGAACGAGGATGAAAAGCAAGGAAAACATTCTGGCCACATCTCAAGACACGTGCATATTTTTTCAATCAAAGATAATCGTAGAAAGGAGCAAAAAAGGTGTCTCTATAATTTCACATGGTCGTGCTTCCCAAGTCAACTTACTTTGTGTGCCTCCAGTAGAGGTAGGTAACTTCATAGTACCTATCAACTTTGTAGTCCTAAAGATGGAGGAGGACCCAAAAATCTCCATCATTCTAGGTAGGAGCAGTTATTGATGTGAAAAACTACAAGCTCTCATTGGCATTAAGTCAGGATATAACTGAATTTGATTTATCTAAGGCCTCTAATTCATTTCTTGCCAAGGATAAATATTGCATGGTTAATGGAGTTCAGCCAGAGAAGAAGAAGAAGTATGTACCCCAAGAACGACCACTAGATGAAGCACCAAGTCCGATTGGTCAAAAGAAGAAATCAAAGGCCAAGATGACAAATATATCATCCCAGCGCGAGCTAGGATGAAGCTTGAGCCTCAAAACACACCTTGCCATGAAGGAGGGGAACACAATCTTTTCAAGGCAAAAACTCCAAGTTGAGCCAAAATAGAAGTCGAGCTTGTGACCTTAAATGAGGGATTATTGGGAGTCAACCCAAGTATTTTCTTTATTTTCATTTTAGTCTTTTCTTTTTTGTTTATAATCTTAGTTTTATTTTGTCATGTTTCAATGTCAAGAAAACCCATGAGTTGGCCGTGATGACCACCACTGGTGTGGGAAGGAGATCAGCCAAGAATGAAGCAGGTCGTGCCTTCCCTGTGCGCTCAACAAAAAGCGTGAGACACGATCGTGCGTCACAGGCATTACCATGCTTTTTTAATATAGAAAGGGAGTGTTGAAGATTTTGAGCCAAACACGATCATGCTTAAAACGCACGGACATGCTTTTTACCACAGATGGGATGTGCTTTGAGCAAGACATGGTCATGCTTTTGAGGCACGACCATGCTTTTTTACTACAGAAGGTTGCGATGTTTTTAACATGGTCATCCTTCTCAAGCACGACCGTGTCTCGAGAGGAATGACTGTGTCTCCGTGTTAAAAAAAAATGTCACAGTCGTATCTCCCAAGCAAGACCATGCTTTTAGTCAAAGTATCAATCACGATAGGCTGTGTCACAACCGAATAAAGGGGTTAAAACCCTGATTTCTTAGGACATGCCTCACTTTCTCCAACCCATGCCCCCTCTTCTCCTCTTTCAAAACTCTTCCTCTTTCCTCTCAAACCCTAAATCTAGAGCTTCCAACTTCCCCAAAGCCCTTGATCTCATTTCCCCCTTCTTCCTCCTCTACAAGAAGCTTTCTTCTCTCGAGAAACCCTAGGTTTCTCTATCTATGCCATCCTTTTGTCTCACCACAAGTGCACAATTAAGTCATCAAGTAATAAAATATCGATCCACATGAGATTGTTGATTAAGTACTAGTCGAGTTTGCAAAATAAGTTATCTGGACAATCAAAAGTTGGTTGAAGGCTAGAGAACTAGAGTTTAAGAGAGAGTTGAGCTAGAGAGAGAGAGAGAGTGAGCCAGATCACCGAGAGAAGTTGTCTTAGGGGGATGCTTTTGGGATTTAGGTTTAACTATAATGCTAGTTAATGTCCCTAATACATGTTCACCTCCTTATCCTCCATGTTTACAATCTTATAGGGATTCTAACCAAATTATCGGTATAGACCCATGAAGGTTACACTAGAGTATTTACATCATTTTCTTCTAATGCCATCAAGTAGAAGAGGTAACATAGAAAGTCTGGTTAAAGGGATACCCTTTGTCACTAAGGGTCTCTCAATCATACAGTCTAGATTACACAAGTCACTTCCTAATATTGAATTAGTGAAAATCCATTAAACTCTAATTAGCTAATCCCATGCAGAGAATTGTCTCACATTTCAAGGAGATGACTATGGAAAGTCCGGTTAAAGGGATATCCTCTGTCACTAAGGGCCCCTCTGTCATACAATCCAAAGTATCTCCTCTACATGGTGACCAATACTTCACTTCCATATGCATTCACCACACACATATCAAATCAAACACAAACAAGACACCACACACATGGAATAAGTCATAAACATATCATAGAACAATGAAATGGACAAATCCATAGTTCATACATCAACATCACATCATAATTACTTCCTACATCCTAGAATTCAGAGGTTACTCTATGAAGAAAGAAGAACAAACCAAAGACATGAAAGTAAACATTCTTACAACCCAAATATGAAAATGGAGGAGAAGAAATGCTTAGCAAGTAGATTGTTGGTGTCTTTGGGATGTTTCCTTGCTCCGGAGGTGGACGAATTGTCATGGCGGATCTTGGATAGTAGCTCTAGGGTTTTCCCCAAGGGTAGAAACCCCTCCTCCCCTTGAAAAGGGGATCTCAAACCCCTTTTATAGGTGACCCACACAGCCACGGGGACTCTCCACATAGTCGTGCCTCATAGGCACAACCATTCCATGAGAAGTTCTAGAAAAAGGACACGGTCGTGCCCCTTGGGCATGTCCCAATCATGGGAAAGATGCTAAAGGGAGACACGGTCATGCCTTTGGGCATGACCTGGCTATGGTTGGTGCTGGAATCCTTTGATGGGCACAGTTGTACGAGAGACATGGTCGTGCCTTTGGGCATGGCCTTGCCATTAATGTTGTTGGAATTTTCGAGGAGAGTTGCTGAGGAGGCACGGCTTGACCATGGAAGTTGCTAGAGGCACCGACTAATGAAGCATGGTCATGCCTGTGAGGCGCGGTCATGCTTGGCTTGATAAGGCACGACCATGCTTGGCTGCTTTCCCTCCGAACTTGCTCTAATGTCCATTATGCTCCATTTTAGCTCCAAAATGTGTCTTGTCAATGAAAGTACAAAGAGAGAAGATCTCCAAACCCAAAGAGTAAAAGCATGATAGAATAATGAAATACAAATTAGAGAGATCATCAGTAGGAAAGAAATACAAATCAAGAAGATTCCCATCGAAAGGAACCTAGCAGATCCTTTGACAAAGGCTCTACCACAAAGTAAGTTTGAGAGTCATGTCCAGACCTATGGTATTGGATACCATGGTGATTGGCATTAGACCAAGCGACAGTATATTATATTTATGGGATGTCCTAAGGCAATCGCCTTATGGTATGTATTATTTGTTGGATAAATAAAGATTCATTATTTGAGTGTACATTCTTTATGTATATGATTGGATCTTAAAATCATTTACTGAATGTCCACAATGCGATTAATAGAATGAGAGAACTTGTGATTAGATCACAACTAGTGAGCATCTCTACATGTATAATTATGAATGTATTAAAATATTCCCTAGTCGATGAATTAATGAGTTCTGACATCATCGATTCTGAGATACTAGCACGTATTTTACTCCTTGGTTTATCCAAGCAGCTACTCCTCACTGGCTGGAGACATAGGTGTGGGAACGAAGAAGCACTAGAGGAGGTGAATAACACATGTCACTTTTTCACTTTTTCAAAAAACTCGAGAGATAACACAGAAGAAAAGAAAAGGAACTCAAGAGCAATGCTAATGCACTTTCTTTTTTACTTGGTTCACAGCTCGGCAAGTTCTAGTCCAAGGCCAGCGATCTTTGATCACTTTCGTTGGGAAATCAACTAATAGCTCGATAAGTATAAAGGAACTTGAATACAAAGTAAATACAAATACTAATGTAACCGACAACTTAAATGAGTAGCAGCTTTGGCGTTGGTTGTCGGAGCAGCGTTTCACCGTCATAGAGAGCTTTACATAGCAGAACGTGAGTATGAAAGTCATAGGGAATGATGTCCTAAGGCTGTTGGTCGAACCATCTTTTATTGACTTATCGAAGCACTTGGATCCATTCTAGACACCTCAATCTAAGCCTATTTGATCCCCTTTCGTTGCTTCTTATCCACATCTAGGCGCCTCAAGCGCTGACGTGGCATTGATTAGATGAAACTCTAACGCTCAAAGTTTATCCCATCCTAGGCGCCTGGATCCCTTCCAAGCGACTGGATCACCTTGGTCCAGAACACTTATACTTATATCACAGAGTTAGAATAACAACTATATAATATTAAGCACAAAATAGTCTAACAATCTTTGGATTGTCTGGTCTTGACTTTTGGGTTTCCAGTGAAACCCTAGGTCAAACCAATGCGTATTGTTCTCTCTCAAGGAATGTGTCCTCACCCACTCCTCTCAAGAGAGTTTACCTTTTTGCCAAACATTCGGTCCTCCAGACCTATTTGGATTTTTGCTCAGCATCTAATCTTGGCCTTCGGGACTTCCCGCTAGATGTCCGGTCCTTGACCATCTAGATTTTGACCTGGTGTCCTCAACTCCCAGGGCTTCCCGTCTAGTGTCCTCTACCCCTAGGAATTTTGTCCGAAGGACTCGATCTACCTAGACTTCTGCCACGTCCACTTGACCAAGACTTGTTTTCCCAGTCCACTTGAGCTGGACATCTTTGCTTAGTCCACTCGACCAGGACTTCTTTACCTAGCCTCAATGTTACATAACCATAAATGCACTGTAATGTCGTCGGTAATATAAATGATTATCATATCCACAAGGTTTGCGTATTAATGCACTAGTGATTTTGTGAAGCTAGTAGCTAGACTAATCGAGTTGGGAGCTTGTGAACTTAAAAGAGAGTAAGTGTGAGAAAGAGCTTGAGAGAGAGAGAGAGAGTTGGTTGTGAGGTCTAAGTCCAAAAGAGAGGGAAGTGAGTTGTGAAGGTTGGTTTAGGGAGCGATTCTAGGCTTTTTGTTTCACTATGATGTTAGATAATATCCCTAAAACATGTTCATCTCCTAATTCTCAACATTACTCCTATGAACTTGGGGAGTTCCTATGTCATGATCTTTTAACTCTAGAAAGTCGAATAAGTATTGATGCCCTCTATCACTAAGGGCATAAATGTTCGGTTGAATGAGAATCCTTTGTCACTAAGAATCTCCCAATTATCCAATCTAGTAGCAACCTTAACATAGAAACAAACACCCTAGATCTACATGCATCATTCATATACACATTTTGTCAAACATGTACAAGACATAACACATATAACATAAGAGATAACATCTCATAGAAATAAAAAATTGGCATATTCATAGTTCATACTTCATCAAACACATCATAGATACTCCCTAACCCTAAAATACAAGAGATCTACTCTATAGACGAGGAGAGAAAGCATAAAGACATGAAAAGAAACATTCAAACCCTAATCTAGAAGGAAGAGGGAAGGAATGTTTAGCCAGTGGATGTCTTGATCTTTGGAAGTGCTCCCCTTTCTTGGAGGATGGATGGATTGGAGAAATCCACCTCGAATTATCGGAGAAATCTCTGAAAATGGAGTGTGGATGGACCTAGTGTTCTCCCTTAAAGGGAAGAACAACCTCTCTTGAGAAAGAGACAAAACCCCCCTTTTATAGGCATGGGGCACGACCATGTCTTTTCTAGCACACGACCATGTCTGGGAGACACGACCTGGACTTGAGGCTGAGTAGGGTGGAGGCACGGCCGTGCCTGTGAGGCACGACCCAGGGTTGAGGATGCACTGTCAGGCAGACACGATTGTGTTTGAAGTTATCCCAGGATTGACATATGGCCGTGTCTGGGAGACACAGTCGTGCCTTGGCCTTCTTCACAAATGTCACACGATCGTGTCTCGGAGACACGAGACACGATCGTGCCTTGAGCTCTTACTGCATATGAGGCACGCACGTGCCTTGGCCATGCCTGGGAGGTACGATCAGGCTTTTTCTTGGTTGCTCTGCTTTCTACTCTGCTTTTATGCTTTGTTCTCCGTAAAAATTTTGTTTTGCTCCAAAACGCCTCCTGTAG
>JBBUKS010000002.1:3612766-3628123 GCA_038050645.1 Hedychium gardnerianum | reverse complement strand
ACCCAACTTCGACCTTCTCCTCGAGCAGACTTCCTCCCTAGCTTCTCGTCCCTCGAACAACGTCCTTCTCGCCTCGCGTCCCTCGGACCGCGTCCTTCTCGCTCCACCGGTGTACTCTTCCATAACTTCTCGTCCCTCGGATGCACCGAGCCCGTCGACTCATTTTCCGTGTCATCCTTCTCGTCCGCTGCGTCTTCCGCTCGACTTCTCATGTTCCTAAGTTCCTGCACACTTAGACACAAGTATTAAATCACACAGGGCCTAACCTAACTTGGTTGATCACATCAAAACTACCTCGGAATACTTACATGTTCTTGGTATATGGAGAAGGTGATATAGTTATACACGGGTTATTGGGTAGCCCGATGTAGTGTGTGCTAAAACATGTTTCATAAACATGCGCAGCGGAAGACATAAATAGTAATAATAAAATTAAATTATTACATCATACGCTTACAAGATACAACTCATGCATACATGATCACAATATAAAATTTTACGAAATTAAATTTACCCTAGTTATACCTGACGGATCACCTGAAGTGGAAAGGGAATCAACCGAGCAATGCTGTCGAGCTTACCTCTATTCATATCCACACTGAGAACTCCTCAAGACGACTTCGGAAGTCATGAGTTTCGTCTTCACGAAAGGTACTAGCCTTGCATGTGAAGACAAGTTTTGGTGTTTGGCAGCGTACGCAACCAAACGACACCAAACAGAGAGAACAACCAAATAAGGTGGTTGTTGTCCAACCGAAAAATGGGGTTGTTTGCCCCTTTTTCTTCGCTGTCCAGCATCTGTAAATTGTTGTCGACGAGGTATGAAGTAGCCCAAGACGTTGGGGATTCGGTAGCAACGTTTGTTTACCAAAACGGAGGTTGGAGGAGGCCGGGAGAGGCCAAACTGCCGGCAGACGACTTGTTCACTAGTGTTCTTTCTCCTTAGAGTGGTAGTGGCCAGCTGGAGATGGCTCATCCGGTGTCCTGCTGGCCAGTCGGAGGTGGATGGCTAGTGGGTGGTGGTCGACTGGAGGTGGAGGTCGGTCGGTGGAGGTTGGGGCGGCGGCACTAAGGAACCTTTCCTTTTATAGTGGACGACACAAAGATAGGAGAGGAGAGGAGAGAAAGAGAGGAGAGGAAACGAAATCCTAATCAAATTAGGTTATCAAATTCCAATTATCAATTCTCCTCATGGAGGGGTATATTTATATACCTCATCAATGACTTGGGGAGCAAGTCATCTCCTAAGCCCAAGCTCAACCCGATAAATCTTAACCAAAACATAACCCATTAAGCTCTTGGTTTGGTTCAAAGTCAAACCACTTGGTTCAATAATCAAACCAAATCAATTTGGTTTATTATTAAACCAAAGAGGGTTCATCACATCTTTACAAGACGTGTTTCAGACACACTTCCATTCCGACAAATAACTTTTCATATTTGTCATTTGTTTGGTCCAACCAAACTTTGTCTTTCTCGATTTGAGAATCTAATTCTCAAACTCGTTTTAAGTCTTTCGAATAAACTCGTAGTGTGTGTGACCTTATATGTTTTTGATTATGTTGGTCATTCATAATTAACCATTTAATTATGAATAAATTATGAGTGATACCTAATAGTACATCATGACCCTCCAATTAATTGAAAAGTCAACGGTTAATTCCAGAACCACTTCTGAACTTTTTAGCAGCTACAATGAGTCGTGCCTCATTCCTTTTACTCATCTTATACCCACTTGGTTCAGAGCATGATCTATGTGTAGTCCCCACTAGGCTGACTATGTCACACCTAACTCAAGTAGTAGTTCCTTATCCCGCGGATTCGAATTATTCAAACACATTATACAAAAAGATCATTCTCTTGACGTGTTCTGTTTTGGTGAAAGACTTACGAATAATAATTCTGACAAGTGGTCATAGGGTATATTTCTCTTTATGCAAAGAGCGGTGAATTTTCTGTGGGCTATTTAATCACCTTCAGACACTTCAAACTTATACTCAATCATCCCGGGTCTAAACCTCCCAGGAGATGCTTGCTTAAGATGTCAAAGTATAAATCTTCATGACCAAGATGATTGGAATACCTCAAGTCGAATAAAACTTGCACTTAAACTGTAATAAGATTTTCATTGATATATCCATATATGTAAAGAATCATATGAAGTCTTATGGTAGGTCACTTCAATGAACTAGTTACCTTTAACTAGCATCCACGTTTAATTCTCGACATCCCAATGTCTCTAGCGAGTGAGGATCAATTGCTTGGATAAACCAAGGAGTATAACACATGCTAGTCTCATAGAATCAATAATATCTGAACACATCAATTCATCGACTATGGATGTTTCAATACGTTCATAATTACACATATAGATATGCTCATTAGTTGTGATCCAATCACAAGTTCTCTCATACTATGAATTGTATTACGAACATTCAGTAAGTGAGTTTAAGATCCAATCATACACATAAAGAATGTGCACTCAGATAGTGAATCATTTATTTATCCCATAAATAGTACATATCATAAGGGAATTACCTTAGGACACCTCTCAAATATAACACGGGTATAGTGATGTTAGCTTCCAGACAGACAAGGATGACTCCAAGTCTATCTGATACATATTCACACTGAATGGAGGCGTAATAAGTTGGAAGAGTTCCAAGAAAGACGCAGTTACATATTCTACCTGTGTGGCAGAATACATTGCAACTTTTGAAGCAACAAAAGAAACAGTTTGGATCAAAGAAGTTCATTACTGAACTTGGAGTGGTTCCGATCATTGTTGAAGCATTGCCAATTTACTACGACAACACTGGAGCCATCGCGTAGGCTAAGGAACCAAGGTCTCACTAACGATCCAAACATGTGCTTCGCCGCTATCATCTTATCAGAGAGATCATTAGTAGAATGAAATACAACTCGAGAAGATTCTCACCGAAAGGAACCTAGTAGATCCTTTGACAAAGGTTCTACCACAAAGCAAGTTTGAGAGTCACGTCCAGGACTACGGTATCGGACATCGTGTTGATTGACATTAGGCTAAGTGGGAGTATGTTATGTTCAAGAGATGTCCTAAGGCAATCGTCTTATGACTTGTACTTATTTATTAGATAAATAAAAATTCCCTATTTGAGTGTATATATTTTGTGTATATGATTGAATCTTAAACTCATTTACTGAATGTCCGTAATATAATTCATAGCATGAGAGAACTTGTGATTGTATCAAAACTAGTGAGCATCTCTACATGTATAATTATGAATATATTAAAATTTCCCTAGTCGACGAATTAATATATTCGGACATCATCAATTCTGTGAGACTAGCATGAGTTATACTCTTTGGTCTGACCAAACAAGTTGTTCCTGACTAGCAGGAGACATTGAGATGTCGAGAATTAAACGTGGATACTAGTTATGATAACTAGTTCATCGGAGTGACCTACTATAAGACTTCATATGATTTTCTACATATATAGATATGTCAATGAAGTTCCTATTATAACTCAAATGCAAGTTTCCTTCGACTTAAGATATTTAAGTCACCTTGGTCATGGAGACTTATACTTTGACATCCTAAGCAAGCATCTCCTTAGATGTGTGACCCCGAGATTATTGAGTATAAGTCAAAATATCCAAAGGTGTTTGGATAGCCCACAGAAGATTCACCGCTCCTTACCAGGAGAAGTATACCTTATGACCACTTATTAGGATTGTTACTTAAAGTCTTTGGCCAAAACATCACATGTTAAGAGTATTGTACTCTTGGACACATGTACGAGTAATTTGAATCCACAAAACGAGTAAGTATTGTAGGATCGAGTGCATGTGAGAGGGGGGGGGGGTGAATCACGTGTTTAAAAAAAAATTCGATTTTGAAAAACTCGTTCGAAAGTCAAGCGCACAACGGAAGTAAGAAAAACGTAAAAGAAAAACACAAAAAAAATGACTTGATAGATTTTTTACTTGGTTCAAAGCCTTCGACGACTCCTACTGCAAGGCTCACAACCCCTCAGATCATATCGTTGGATAATCCACTAATTCCCTTCTGAAAAAAATCGCAGACAGAGAAATCAAATACAAAATGAAGTTGGTGTAACAACACTATACCAACTTAAGCAAGTATAATAAAATAAAATACTATTTGTTACCAACACTTAGTATGAAATCCAATTGCGCTTGTATGTTGGTGAAGTTTTATGCTGCAGAGAGTGGTTTCGGCGTCAATTCGGTGCAGCAGGGTCGTAGTACAACGATTTGATAGCTTTAGATCAACAGTATGAAGTAGCAATGGCGTTCCAAAGTCTTCTCCTTTGTTGCTGGTTGAGATGCTCTAATATAACTCAATGGGGTCGCTTTCATTGATCCGGGGTGCCTCCATTGAGGTTGATCGAATTCGAGAAAATCACATCTTATCTTCTCTGGGGCGCCTCCATAAACACCACGTGTTGACATCCTGCGCAACCTCAATCTGCGAGGCTTATCCAGGCGCTGAGGCGCCTCCAGCACTCCGAGACGCCTCCAACGCCTTTGCGCTGAGGCGCCTCCCTCACACTGAGGCACCTCCAGCACTTCTAGATCTGAGGCGCCTCTGTCCATTAGAGGCACCTCCAAGGCTGTTGACTACGATTTTGACTTTTCCCTACAAGAATTATTAGTCCAAAAAAAAAACCTACAGTACAGTGTTTGTCAAACAGAATACATGTACAGATGTATTTATGACTTAAATCCTATCTTAACATAACCAGGATATAGTCAGGGTCTCAACTTAAAGTTCTACTTTGAACCTAAGTTAGACCGGCGCCTAAGTCCCTATCGGGGACTTGTCCTCACTGGATTTGCTCCTCCAATTATTTACCGATTGTCGAGTAACTTCCTCGATGTCTGATCTTTAACCCACTAGGTTTTCCTGCCGGAATCTCATTTTCGGACTTCAGCCAATCGTCTGGTCCTCCCTGATTCGACTGGACTTCCTGCCAACTGTCTGATCCTCTCTGACTCAACTGGACATCCTGCCAGAATCGTACATCTGGACTTTAGCCTGGTGTCTGGTCTTCTAGATTCGTCAAGTTAATTAACCTGCATACTTAGCACAAAGGATTAGATAACAACATTCTAACTTTAACTTGTTGTCATACATCAAAACCTTGAGTTAGATTATTAGTGTAAACTGCACCAACAAGTATTACTTGGGCTAGGTGTGACGTAGTTAGCCTGGTGGGGGCAGACACATAGACCATGTTCTGAAACAAGTGAGTATAAGACGAGTAAAAGGAACAAGATGCGACTCACTAGTGTGATGTAGTTAGCTTAGTGGGGGCAGACACATAGACCATGTCCTGAAACAAGTGGATATAAGATGAGTAAAAGGAACAAGACATGACTCACTGTAGTTACTGAAAGGTTTCGGAAGAAGTTCTGAGAACAACCGTTGATTTTCGATTAATTGAGGATCATGATGTACTACTAGGTATCACTCATGATCGATTCATAATTAATAATTAATTATGAATGACCAACATAACCAGAAACCTATTGGGTCACACACATTACAAGTTTATCTGAAAGATTTAAACGAGTTTAAGAATTGGATTCTCATATCGAGAGAGACTAAATCTGTTTGGACCAGATGAAGGGTAAATATGAAAATCAGATTGGCACAACGAAAGCGCGAATGAGCCACGTCTTTTGAATACAGTTGGACCCTCTTTGGTTTGGTTTTAAAAGAGTTTTGGTTTTGAACGAAATTAAGAGATTAATGGGTTGTGTTTTGGTTAAGACATATTGGGTCAAGTTTGAGCTTTCTCATCAAACTCATTTAGGGGATCTATATATTGATATAGAATTGAGAAAATTTTAATAGAGTTTAATTTAGATTAGGTTTTTGAAAAACCTAATTTTTCTCTCCCCTCTCCTCCCTCTCTTGCCGCCGAACACCAACACCAAGGAGAAGGGATCTCCTTGGTCCGCTGGGCCCTCACCTCCGGCCAACTCTTCCCCTCCGGCCAGCACGTCCCCACCGGCCAGCAGGAGTCCCCGGAGCAGAAACTCCGGCCGGCCACCGCTGTTCCAAGCATCAAGAACCGGTGGACAGAATCTGTCCGCCGGCGCCACAGCCCCTTTCCGGCCTTACAGCCCCTTTCCGGCCTTGTCCGACCTTCGTTTCGGCGAGCAATGATTGCTATCGGACTACCAAAGCCTCGGGGTACCTAATACCTCTTCGACAGCAAAATACGAACGTCGAACAGCGAGGAAAAAGGCGCAAACAGTCCCTTTTTCCGGTCGGACAGCAGCCCTCTTGTTCGGTTGCTCTCTCCGTTTGATGTCGTCAGGTTGCGTACGCCGTCAAGCACCAAACTCCGCCTTCGCATGCAAGGCTAGTACCTTTCGCGAGAACGAAACTCGTGACTTCCGAAGTCATCTTGATGATCGCTTGGCGTGGATACGAATGGAGGCGAAGTTTCGAGAGCGTCGCTTGGTTGATGCCCTTTCCACTTTGCGTCATCCGTCAAGTATACCTAGAGTAAATTTATTTTCGTAAAAATTATATTATGCGATCATGTCTAGCATGGATGTATCCTTGTATGCGTATGGTGTATTGTAATAATTAGGAATTATTATTATTTTTGTCCGCCGCTATGCGCGTTTACGAAACGTGTTTTAGCACGCACTCGCATCGGGCTACCCAACAGTTGTATCAAAGTCTAATCGTGCTTCAACATGATTGTAAAATTATTTTACGATTCGTAATTAGTCATATAATTAATTTTGGAAAAAAAATTATTTTATTAAGAAATTCTAATTTTAGAAAGTTTCCTAATTTGTTAGGAAATTTCAATTTTGAAAAATTTCTAAAATAATTTAAGAAATTAAATTTGAAAATATTCAGTGGTAATTTAGGAAATTTCAATTTGGAAATATTTTGAATTTATTAAGAAAATTTTCATTTTTGAAAAATTTCCTAATTAGTTAGAAAAATTTCAATTTTGGAATGTTTCTAAAATAATTTTAGAAAATTTCAAATTTGAAAGATCCTGAATTAATTAAAAAATTCTAATTATATATTTCCTAATTAGTTAAGAAATTTAAATTTAAATTTAAAAAATTATTTTCTAGTTAATTAGATTTTCTTGATTAAAATTTATTTTCTAGATAAAATATGTAATTAAATTTGAAATTTTGTTTCTTAATTTAATTAAATAAATCTTAATTTATGGAAATAGATTCTTAAGACATATTTTATTTTCAAAATAAAATTATGACAAATATTACATTGTTTATGTCATGTTCATGTCATATTATATGTCATGTAGTTGCATTTATTATATCATAAATTTTGTCATGTGTGCGATGTGTTATATCATTTTATGTCATGCGTGTGATATTTCATATCATCATTTATGTCATTCATGTGATGTCATGTAGATAGTACATTTGCATGATGACAATGAGACTTAAATCCCTTACGTCAAAAATTAAAGTCTACATCTTCCGTTAATATGTTAAGAACCAGAGTTTCATTTCTGTTTGAGTCGTTGGACTCACTCCAACTCAACCTGAAATTAGATATGTTCGAACTATTAAGATACGATCTCGCGATTAACAGGTCGACTTTAACTTGAAGCATTAGCTTATTAGACTCACTCCAAGGTTAATGTGGATATAGGTGAAGTTGGGTGATATACATATAATATATACTTGTTAATGAGTTAACAACCCGATGTTTATACGAATATTAATTAGTTGATAGCATAATGTGATAGTTATGTATAAGTAATACATAATCGGTATATGTGATACCTACCACCGTAGCTAAGAATGACTTGTTGGACTCACTCCAAGGTTGTTCTTATCTACGGTGGATATCAACCTACTTGGAGAAAAACCTACAATCTCCCGAATTCATAGTAAGGGCTCTTGAATTTGATAAATAAGCGAGATTCCTACATATATGTAAATTGTTTACATTGTAAAATATCTCCCTCGTATTTTCTCGATTTTGTATTTCTAGGTTAATCGTTTAATCATGACGTCTTTCAATTTGTGTTCGATTTTGGACTCGAACAAAGTGACTGGGCGAACTTCTTGGACTGGCTTAGAAACCTGAGAATTGTTCTCAAGGTTGAAAAACTTGTGTATGTCATTGACGAGCCTCTTTCCACAAGTCTACGAGATGATGCAACTTTGGACCAATTGTTGGCCTATCAGAAGTATACGACTAATTCTGAGCTTGCCAGTTACATCATGCTAGCCTCGATGACTCATGAGCTACAGAAGCAGCATGAGCATATGAATGCTTATACTATTATCTATCATCTTCGTGAGTTGTTTGATGAGCAAGCTAGATCCGAAAGATTCGAGGTCTTCGAGCTTCTCTTTTGCTCAAAGATGTAGGAGGGTTCATCTGCGGTGCAATTTGTACCCAAGATGAATGGCTACATTGAGCGATTGGGATCACTCGATTTTGCAATAGTTCACGAATTAAGTATTGACTTAATTCTGCACAGTTTGCCTAAGAGTTATTCACAGTTTGTGATGAACTATCGGATGAACAATCTTGAATTTACCATTACCGAAATGATCAACATGCTCAAGACTCTGATGTTAGTTGACTCTTCTAAAAAAGGTTCTAAGAGAAGTCAAAGCATCAAGCCAAAAGGAAGAAAAGGGCCAAGATAGTATAACCGGCTCCAAAGGGCTCATGCCACCATTGTGGCAAGGTGGGTCACTAGCGAAGAAACTACAAGATCTATCTTGAATCCATGAAGAAGAATAAGACATCTAATGCCTCATCGCTTTAGGTATCTTCATTATTGAGTGTCATACTATTTCTTCTCACACCTGGATATTAGATATAGGGTATGACTCACATATATGTAATGACATGCAAAGCTAAGGAATAATTGAAGACTGGTTAAGGGAGAATCAAATTTGCGAGTTAGCAATGGAGCAAGGGTTGCAGCTATAGCCATCAAAACTTATTTGTTGAAGCTCCCTAGTGGACTAGTTTTAGAGTTGGAAAATTGCTATTTTGTTCCTGCATTAATAAAGAACATTGTTTTTATTTCTTGCTTAAATAGAAAAGGTTTCCATTTGACGTTTAGTAACAATTGTTGTTATATAACTCTAAATGATATTCTTTATGGAACTGGAACTTTATGCAATGACATTTACGCGTTAGATATTGTTGGGATTGCAAGGTTGCATGAGGGCTTAGGCCTAAAGTGGACAATATCATATCATTGTGGAGATATCTAAATTCCTTCGGTCCTAACAGATATATCCAACGACGTACTCAATATCGAAACGAGCAACAAGCGTGCTCGAAAGGATGATCAAGTTAACCTCCTACTCATAGCATTATCACCTTGGCCATATAAGTAAGAGACGCATGTCCGAATTACACAAGTGTGGAATTTTGGAATCATTTGATACATGTGTCTCGTGCTTAAAAAGCAAGATGACTAAGTTATCTTTTTCTGGAAAAGGTAAACCAGTGGGAGAGTTGCTCGGCCTTATACATACTAATGTATGTGAACCAATGTCAACTCAAACATTAAGAGGTTATAACTACTTCATTACCTTTATCGATGTTCACTCACGATTTAAGTATGTATATAAGTCTGAAGCCTTTGAAAGGTTTAAAGAATTCAAAAATAAAGTAGAGAAATAACTTAATAAAAGTATTAAAATACTTCGATCCGATCGAGGTGGTGAATACTTAAGTTAAGAGTTTCAAGATTATCTGAACGATAATGGAATATTATCTCAATGGACTCCGCCTTATACACCACAACATAATGGTGTATCTAAAAGGCGAAACTGAACTTAGACATGGTTAGGTCAATGATGAATCATGCAAGTATTCCTAAAACCTTTCGGGGTTACGCACTTGTAACAGCTGTTTACTTGCTAAACAGAATCTCGACCAATGCAATCTCTACTACTTCATTTGAGAAATGGACTGGTAAGAAACCTCACCTATCTTATTTGAAGATATGGGGATGTCCTGCTTATGTGAATAGAAATGTATCAGACAAGTTGGATGTTAAGTATGATAAGTGTCTATTTATTGAATACCCTAAGAAAACTTACTAATTCTATCATCCCTTGAAACAAAAAGTATTTGTATCAAGGCATGCTATATTCCTAGAGAAAGAGTTTCTCTTGCAGGAAAACAGTGAGAGTGAAGTTGAACTTGAGGAAGTTCAAGAGACTCCAATAGACATCGAGGAGACGACTTGTCAAAAACCATAACAGATCACTCATGATAATGAGCCATCGGCTAAACCTAAGGTGACACAACCTCTTCATAGATCTCGTAGGACACACAACATTCCTGAGAGATATGAATCTCTCATAAGTAAATCGAATAATGTGTTACTCATTGATATTGGGAGTTGTTTGTCGAATAACGTGTTACCTAATCAATTGGGGCAATTCTAATCGATTGGAGCAGTTCCAATTGATTGGAGCAATCGATTGGGAGTTATTTATCGAGTGGACAGAAGACTTGTGAATCGATTGGGGTAATCCATTTAGGTCTTACCAATCGATTAGGGAATATCCTAATCGATTGAGAGAAGTCAAAATCGCGAGTGAACAGTAGCTTCCCGGATCGATTGGGCAATCGATTAGGAAGAAGCACAGTAACTTTCTCACGAAGGTGCTGAATCGATTAGGTAATCAATTAAAAAGCTGGTAATCGATTGGCTTAGTTCACCAATCGATTAGGCTCAGGTTAATCGATTGAGCAATTGATTCAGAGCTATTTCTCGAGTGAGCAACAGGATTGTGAATCGATTGGAGCAATCGATTCAACCAGAGTTCTCAAGAGAACAATAAGCCTCAGAATCGATTGGGCAATCGATTAGAGGCTAACCAATCGATTGATATGGCTCACCAATTGATTGGGTATTTGAAAAAAAATCATTTTGCAGGTTTAAACGATTGAATCTGACGTAGCAATCAATTGAGGGTAAGGTCAATCGATTAGGATCCCTAGGTCAGCGCGATAAAAGGTGTTTTCGCGAAGATTGAAGCATGACTCTCAACAGGAAGTTCTTGGAGATTTGAGGAAGAAGTGTTGTTGCATTTCCAAATCCACAAGAGGGATTTCCCAAGCAACAAGAGATCAAAAGTAAGTAAAGCTTTGTATTCATTGTATTACTTTTGTTTCTTGTTGTATTGCTCGTGTTCGAGATTATACGAGGTTTCTCCACCTCCTAGAAGGAGATTTTCATAGTGAAACTATGAGAGAGTCAGATCCTTGGATTAGTCATCTCAAGAGGTGGATACTAAGTAAAACGAAAGGATTAGTGATTGCTTGAAGAATCCGCTACAACAAATCATCAAAGAAGTGATCAGAGTTAATCACCCCCCCCCCCTCTAGCTCCCTACCAGTCCTAACATCAATTGCTCCAATCGATTAAACTAAGTCTAATCGATTCCAGCACTCACTGTGCACTCGTAAAAATAGCCTAATAGATTACCCTAATCGATTAGGACATGTTGAATCGATTGGCCTAATCGATTCAGCACCCTACTTTGCACTCACGACAAACCACTGTTCATTCGCGATTTTAACTTCTATCATCCCAATCGATTGGGGATGCTTGAATTGATTACCCAATCGATTCTGAGTCCTATTGTTCTCGCGAGAACAGCTTCAATCGATTGACTCACTCAGTCAATCGATTGACATGCTGACCTTTGCCCAATATATTGGCGCTAGCTCATGCAACATGTCAAGTCCTCCTCCTTGACCCACGTGGACTTCCGATCACGTGCCAAGTGTTCAACTCCCTGACCTACCTTGGACTTAACCTAATTCCCAACTAGGTTTGCCTAGTCCCACTAAGACTTCTCTCTTGTGCTAAGTATTCAGTTCCCAACTCAACTTGGACTTGACCTAGTTCTCAAATAGGTTTGCCTAGTTCCACTAAGACTTCTCTCACGTGCCAAGTGTTCAACTCCCAACTAACCCACCTTGGACTTAACCTAATTGGGCCTAGTTCCCAACTAGGTTTGCCTAGTCCCACTAGGATTTCTCTCTTATGTCAAGTGTTTAGCTCCCAGCTAACCCACCTTGGACTTAATCTAATTCCCAACTAGGTTTACCTAGTCCCACTAGGACTTCACCTTGTGCCAAGTGTTTAGCTCCGAGCTAACCCACCTTAGACTTAACCTAATTCCCAACTAGGTTTGCCTAGTCCCACTATGACTTCACCTTGTTCTAAGTGTTTAGCTCTTAGCTAACCTACCTTGGACTTAACCCAGTTCCTAGCTAGATTTGCCTAGTCCCACTAGGACTTCACTTGTGCCAAGTGTTTAGCTCTCAGTTAACCCACCTTGGACTTAACCCAGTTCCCAACTAGGTTTGCCTAGTCCCACTAGAACTTCAATCGTGTTAAATGTTTAGCTCTCAGCTAACCCACCTTCGACTTAACCTAGTTCCCAACTAGGTTTGTCTGGTCCCTAACTTCCCTTTGCCTAGTCCCACTAGGACTTATACCATTTCAAGTATCTGGTCAACCTTTGACCTACTTGACTTCACACGAACATATTGATCAAACATTTAAACCCAAGCTCGAGCCATCCCGAGCTTGGTCAACCTGGTCAACCCTTGACCAAGGGATAATTGCATCAACAAAAAATCCTAGTGGGTCAGGAGGACCAGACACTAGGCAGCAAAGTTTAGTGGATCAAGAGGGTCAGACACCGGGCAGAGAAAGACCAGATGGGTTGATGAACCGGACATTTGGCAGAACACACTTGATGGGTCAGCAAGACCGAACATCAAGTAAGGGAAGTCTTGTTGGGTCGATCGGACACTAAGCAGAGGAAGCTCAAACAAGTGATAGGATATTTAGCAAGCAGGTAATTAAGGTAAGTTCAAAGAGGTCCTTCTCGACTGAAGGCAGTGAGGAATGTCTCAATCTTAGGACGAGGGTAGTCCTTTGAGCTAGGCGTTGATCCGACTAAGAGACCAACATAGGTTTTAAAGTCGAGATCAAATAGTTTTTACTGTCAAAATAATAGAGCATGCATGTTCATATTTTTGCTAACTTTATTTTGCAGGACTATTACTATTTTTTATCTATTGTGCTAAGTCTGTTTTGCAGGAAACAAGTCTTCGGTCGGTCAAAAGGCATTTTCAGTCGACCAAACAAAGGAGTTCAGTCGATCGATCATTGACGTGGCAGACAGAGCTGACATGGCATCATTTGATTAGACCATGGTACGTGGCCGAAGATAAGATCGAAGGCTAGATCGGTCAACTGAACACGGATCCGATTAGACCCTAGTAGGAAAGCTGAGGATTGGTCAACCATTCCTAATGATCAGGCGACTGAAAAATGGATCGAGCAGGATGTTTATCCGATCCGCTAATGAATCTAGACTGAAAGATGGTACAATGATTTATCGGTCAACCGAATCAGTCAATCAAAAAGGAGGATTTAGAATGCAGATTGAGCGGGATTATCATTTGACCAAAAAAGGTTGTTCGGTCGACCAAAAAAGGTTGTTCGATCGGCCGAAAAAGACTTATAAAAAAAGCCTCAATGGCAAAGGCTTATCATCCAATTCTTTCAAGCAATCACTTCGATCAAATCATTGCTACTCATCTGTGTAGTTGTCGATAACATTTATTATAATTTTGTATTGCATTTCATTTCTAAGAGGTGCAGTAAAGTGTTACTGTAACCTCTCCGCTTGTAAAAGTTTCTCCCCCTCCGAAAAGTTTTTGGAATGAGAAGATGTAGTGGTGTTATTCAGGAAGCGATCCACCTAACGGATCATAGGCGGAGTAGAAATCCTAGGGGATTGTGAACCAAGTAAAAGAACTGTGTCACTTGCTTTTTGTTCGGCTTTTAATTATTCCGCTGCATTCTGATTTTATCTCTCGAAAAAGAAAAGAAAAATAAGTTTTAAGTGCGAGTGATATTCACCCCCCCCCTATCGCACTTTCTGATCCTTTAACTACATCTGCCCAAAACCGTTTGAAACCTGCATTTGAAATAATAATTCTCTTGTAGTTTGAAAAGGTGTTTATTCTTTCTCTCAGCAATCTCATTTTGAGATGGTGTGTCTATACAAAAGGTGTAAGTATTGTTTAGCATTATCACTTCGCGATATTTGTACCAGAATATTAAATTGAGTTTTAATCTCGGTAAAAAAGGTAGAGAAATGAAAGAATAACTCAAAACAACTTTTCATCAAATATAACCATGTCATACGAGAATAATCATCTACAACAGTAACAAAATATTTAAACCCAAGTTGAGACATAATATGACGAGGTCTTCAGACATCTAAATAAACCAATTCAAAAAGAGCACTAGCTCGTTTATCAACTCTTGGACTTAACAAAGACGATGGTGTTTAGCAAACTAACATGATCCACAATCTAATGAGGATAAACTATAAAATTAGGGATAAAATTTCTTCAATACTGCGAGAGAAGGATGAGTCACTAGCTCGTTTATTGATTATTGGACTTGAACTAAGACGATGATGTTTAGCAAACTGACATGACCCACAATCTAATGAGGATAAACTGCCCCCGGGGCAATGGTGCAATGATTAGGTTCTCCAATGGATAACTAAGGGATCTAAGGTTAGAATCTCAACTGCGACGCACTGCAGGAGACTTTTCCTCCAATAAGAAGCGGACCTAAGAATGTTGGTCATTTAGAAGGGTCTCCATTAGCGCTTCCCGATTTACCCTAGCGGCCGGTGGAAAACTTCTGTGGGGCCAAATCGGTCGCCCCAGGTTCGACGTTATCTAACCTGGTTAATTATTTTTTTTAATGAGGATAAACTATAAAATTGGGGGCAAAAGTTTCATCAATACTGGGAGAGAAGGATGAGTCAACCAACAATGTGCTTCAAACAGGGTTTTTATTCCAATAGGTGATGGACTTTGGTACCTGTACATTCCAGATGTAGAGGCCCCCAAACTCACGTCCTTTACTAATAATCTTTTTCATTGTAAGATCTTGAAAAAGACAATAATCAAGAAAGAATGAGACACAACAGTTAAGAGTATGAGTGAGTTTACTTACAAAAATTAAATACATATTTTAAGAAAAAAGAAGAACACGTGGTCACGTTTAAAAGCGGGAATAATAAATCGCATTTAAAAGCGGGAATAATAAATCGCAAATTGACTTTATTATGGTTAGAAAGAGGGATAGAAAGATTTGTAAAAATTGCAAGGTCATCCCTGGAGAAAGTTTAACTATCCAACATAGGTTAGTAGTGTTGGATATACGCCTCAAACATAGTATCAATAGAAAAAAAATATATACGACTCCTAGAATTAAGTGGTGGAAGTTAAAGGATGGGAATC
>JBBUKS010000002.1:3591705-3609662 GCA_038050645.1 Hedychium gardnerianum | reverse complement strand
GACATCTGGAGCGGTAGACCGGCGGTGCACCCCGATCGGAGTCAAGTCCCGTAGACCGGCCAGATCACTCCGCCCTGTGATGGTCTAGTCAGCAGTTCGACTTTCCCGTTGATCGTCCTCCCGTCTCCGCGCAGGAAGAGACAATTTCTTCAAAGATTTCAAATTCTTTTACATCAACTGGGTACACATGATCCGCGAGGCCTCAGTCGGGTGGAGATGCGCATGGCCTGGATGGATTACTTCCTGAGTTCTCGACCAAAACTCCATAGAATTTAGAAAATTAGTTTATCTGCTTGTTCAGTGAAATAGAATGGTCCGGCGATAAATTTGAAGTTCGAACCAATGGATAATTAGCTTACTTTATTAGTGGAATCGAGGGTTCCGGCGCGCTGGAGTTTGTTGGTGTTCTGCGGTAAAGAAAGGTAAGCAGGAGAGATAGGCAGTCCCAGGTTCTTCAACGTTGCAGAAGCGGCCGGTAGCCTTGCAGCCCGGAAATCGATGCCGGCGGAAGTTGGCCTCGAGCAGTGAGAAAGGCAGCTGCCTGTGGTCCACATCCGCCACGTCGCCGTCGGAGCAGCACGGCAGCTGCCGCCTCCGGCGCGCCAGCACGGAAGCAGCTTTTCACAGAAATTACAGCAGCCGGCGGCGCTGACGGGGCAATGACGGAAGGAGAGAGGTGGTGGATTTAAAATGGACAAAACAAATACAGGGGGAAAAAGAAAATGGTAGATAATATTTGACAAATAAGAAAAGTTGTTTGAAAAAACATATATATATTTAGCTTAAATTGATCCAAGAGAATTTTTCCATATATGAAATTACAGATTGCCAAGTAACCATTGATATTCCTTCTCTTTCACTATGGGTGCAAGAACAGGTTCCATTAGACACTTGAGCTTATCTTTAATTAAGCGTTTCTTGACTCATCACAAGGCAGCAAGCTGTTTGATGCTCATCGGATGTGCATACCCCTCCGATCCATCAAAAGCAGCGCTCGTCAGCTTCCCAGCTGCGGCTTCTGTTGGGTGGTAGAAATCCCAAAAGACGTGATCTTTCCGATTGGGGCAGTAGTTGGAGATCGGAGTGCAGGCGAAGTCGGCGTTCAGGTTACCCAACCCACAGCAAGCAGCCTTAATCTCCACGAATCCTTCATCAAAGCAATAACAAATTCACAAAGCCATCCATGCGACGATGAATTGATTCAGGTGAGGTTGTACCGTAGGAAGATGGGTCGTTGATGATGTCCGTGAGCGCTGCGTAGGTGTCGAATAAGGAGTAGCTCAGCCCAGTTAGCTCTGCTTCCAGTTGCTCGAGCATTGAACTGACGCCCTTGTTGAACTGGAACGCCAGGAAGTTGGCTTCCACGCTGCAGTCGCCGGTCTTGTTTTGATGCCTCTGGGCCGGGCTGCAGCCGATGGCTCCGGTGCCGATCACTGCGAGCTTGCGTGCGCCGAGGTTGTATATTGTCTGAAAGAATGGATGTTTTTTAAAACATACTTAGTAAAATTACTAAGAGATTCTGAAGATTACCTTGAGTTGACCTTGCAGTGATGCGACCATGGAATCCACCAACTGCTGGCCAGGGGTCTTGAGCTTGTTGGCCGAGTCTGATCCTACGTAATTGAGGATGTCGTTGCTGCCGATCACGACGGTGAAGATGGAATCGGATAGATGAGTTTGGGCGGCACTGGTTCCTAACTGCTTAGCCAAAGCTCCGTAGACTGTAGTATAGTAGTCTATTTGCTTGTTCATCGAGAGGCATTTTCCCTGGATCGATCAGAATATGGACAATCTATTATCTTTCTGGTATAAGAGCGATAAGTTTACTGATTATCCAATTCGCGTCGCTCACTTTGTTGGTTGAGTCGAGCGTTCCGGCGCCGCCGGAGGCGAAGTTGAGGCCGCCGATGAAGGCGTCGGTGTTGTTCGAGTTGGACGGTAACGAAAGATAAGCAGGGGGTGAGACTAGTCCGAGCTTCTCAGCTGCCACATGAGCTTATCGCAATTTAATGAACAGAGCACGTGTAGAATGGATTGATGGTGAGTTGCAAGATAAGGTACCGAGGGAATCCGCGGAGTTCTTGCCGTTGCAGAAGCGGCCGGTCGCCTTGTGGCCGGGGTAGTCGATGCCGTTGTGGGGGAAGTCGGCCTTGAGCAGCGAGAAGCTGATGTAGTTGTTGTTCCCCACGTCCACCAGCGAGTCGCCGAACACGTACATCGCCGGCGGCGGGGCTGCTCCGCATCCGGTGCCACACCAGCACAGAACAAGAAGTGCGGCGACGCCCGCCGCTGCCGCCGGAGAGAGGGACGCCATGGCCGATTGATTGAACTAGGAAATGCAGGGAGATGGAATGATTATTGATGGCTGCAGGAGAGGATAGGGGAGGAGGGAATTTATAGGAGGCGACCGGAGAGAGTGGAAGAGCGCGTACGCAGAGGAGAGAAGTTTGAACGCGGCGATGAGTGGGGATGGGCCCTTCGTCGTCGTCTTCGCCGTCGCCGTCGCCGTGGTGTCTCTTCGATCTCTGCTTCTTGTTTTCACATTAGCGTGGAGCAGGGGATACACCAGGGCAAAAGAAGCTGCTGTGAAAAAAAGAAAGTCGCTTTCTGCACTGGATTAGCACCGAAAGGGCGTTCTAGGACTTGATTGGGGGATGGATCATTTGTATACATGCTAAGGTCTGGCAAAATTTATTATACAAAATAGGAGAAAACTAAATTTGCTAATGGACATAAAATTTAAAATTAATATTATATCATTTAAATTAATTTTGTTTCTCCACCAGACCACCACCTATGGAAGACGTGTAGACGCGTTTCTATGCACAAAAATTTAAAGGTTGGCCTCTATAATCATGGTTTCCATAAAAACACAAGCCTTTTTTTTTAAAATAAATAAATAACGTTTCATTTTTTTTATTTTTAAAATACTTTTACTTTACTACATATTATTTTTTAAATTTTAAGTTGATAAACAAATATTTTTATAGAATTTTTTTAATAATTAAAATTATGTAAACTTAATCAAAATCATATTTTTTAACTTTTTAAAAGTAAAGTATTTATAAAATAATAATAATTAATTTCAATTGAGTTGAAAGGAATTCTTTTTCAATGGTGTATATATAAGGTAAGTATGTAAATCATATAAGTAAAGTCTTATTCTTTTTATTTTTTTTTTATAATTCAATTATTTAATTCTTAGAATTAATTAATTTTGGAGGTAATCGGCCTGTTAGAAATATAATAAAAGTCTTATATTAAAAATATATAGTAAAGATCATGCATTAATAAGATGAAAGATATTTTCATTAGTATAAAGTTTTGTTGATATAGCCTAAAAATAAATTTATGAATATTTAGTTTCAAAATGAATAATATCATACTATTATAAAGATATATAAATTCTTTTAATCCCAAGACGTACGGTTAGCTATGAGTTTCCCTCAAATCTCTTTACCACTACACCATAACCATTGATCCTATATGCAAGAAATGCTAAACATAAAATTGTATACTAGTAATAGAGATCATTAAATTTTGAAAAAATAATTACGCACTTTAGATTTAGAATCATCAATTGTTAAGCACAAACAGCCCAAGCTAATTATCATATTTCTCACATATGCAAGTACACTCTTTCCTTTGCTTTTGGTCGACTCAAAACATTTTTAATTTTAAGATCTTTCTAGAATTTAACTCGCGTTGACTTCATCTACCATAAACAAAATGCTCATGCCAACTATTTCTGTAAGGCAGCAAAAGCATCCCGCTACCGATCCGCACGATTGTTTACCATCCATTATCATTAACTATGAGTCCAACAACGAATGACACATCATCATGCAGGGTCTTTTTATCTCTTTTTAATAGTGCAATTAATGAATATATTTGATCTTTAATCTTTATAAAAATGAGTTCGGTTTGACTAAAAATGTGAAAGAGGGGCGCAATAGTTCCATGCGAGTGGACTTATTTGCATCAAAATTGTGGTGGAAATGAAAGCGACGGGAACAAACGGCTTGACTTCTACGATGCTCTGCCGGCATTTGTTTAATTTACCACTAAATTATCAATATTAATTGTTGGAGATTTCTTTCACACTTTGTAACTCAAAATAATAATAGATATTCACGTCGTGTCGTATATTTGGTGGTAAAAAATAAAATGTTCATTTTTAGCGTCTCCGTCAGTTGGTCTCAGGATCAATACGAAAGAGATAAATCATGAAGATTAATTTAATTAGTCCGAACAGTGATCAATACATGAGAGAAAAATAGATGATAATAAAATGGGACGGAAGCGAATTTGTTATTTTCAATCTCATTTTTATCTTTTCATCTCTAGTTCGATCTAATCAAAGAAGTTTTATTCTTAAATCTGAACCCATATATAAAAAAAAAATTCAAACCCGCTCCTATTTCTCCTATTTCGAGTTTTCTTTATAGGGCTCCGAATCGAATCCATAGGGAAAAGTATCATCCCTACTTTGACGCCTCTTGTCCGCTTCAACTTTGGCACTTGCAGTGCGTTGCTGGAGAGCCAGTATTTCAGGAAAAAAAATAATTTAAAAATATTCTATTTTTAAAGGGCGAAGAGTAATTCGGAAAAAAAAAATGAAATTCATCACTTAAATAATGTCACGATGATTTCATATTATAAATCAGGAAATTAAAAAAAAAATCAAAGAATATATCTATGTTTTTTATTAGAATTTAATCATTATTTAAATTTGATAAATCTAATTCGTTCAGGGAAGGGCGATAAATAATTGATCAAATAGTTTTATAAAAAAACTTAAGATCTAAATTTTTATTAGATAAAACTAAGATTTAGATTGGTTATATATATATATAATTTGTTGATTAGTTTCGTGTTAAACATTAATTTGGCCAATGTTTCAGAATTTCAAATTGGACGTGGCTATATCCAATAATATTAAACATTATTTTGTTTACACATTTGTTCTAAAAAGTTTGTCTCACGGTCATCTTTTTATATCTATCCGAATAATCTTGGAAGGTTTATAATGACATTTTTCATATAATATTGGTGATATTTTGGGAATTGCTCTTCCACAAATGTTTGAGATCTTGAATATTATTTTTTTTTAATCCAAATATTTAGTTTGTTGAATCAATTAATTTTATAAGTGTTTATAGAATTTTTTCATCGGCTATCAGAATAAATTAAAAAACACTCACGATTCGATATCCAACGATCACTATTTTTAGGTCTATCATTCCACGAGAGGAAAATCAATTGAATATTAATTTTAATAATTGTGAAAGTGACACTAAAATTATGAGATTTGAAGACTTATCTGCAATGATACTTGTTAGTAAAGACATGAAATGCGATGCGTGGAGATGAATTAAAAGGCGTCTAATAATTTAAAGATATGATCAAAATTAAAATGATAAAATAAAAATGTAAAAAAATATTTTTAATCATCTATATGATAATTAAAAGGACATTTTTCTTTAAAAAATTATCAAAACATCATCCTACCAGTATTTTAATCTCTGAAATACTCCTTTTATATTCCATCTTAAAACAACTTTGATCAAAGTTGTTTATGTCGCGTCCTTTTAAACAGTATGTCTTCAAAGTGGAGAGCTTTAGCATAAAAAGGTATTTTAAATATGCAATTATTAAATAGAGTGCTAATCTGATTACCTCTTATATATTTTTTAGAAATTTAAATTGTTAAAAATTGAGTAAATTCATGGGAACTATTTTTGCTAATCTGATAAAAAAATTCTAATTTATTTTGTAATTTTAGATCTACCATGAAGGAAATATTTAACTCGTCAACAATACACATTTTTATTGGAGTTAGAATGTTCTTTCATTGTGAAAGGACAAAACTAAAAAGTTTCAATAAAGTTATGCACTTTTTGATAAAATTAAAGTAAATAAAAGTAAAGTGTTAAAGGTTTATTATGCTTTCGTGCTTTAATATAAATATTTTGCATAATTTATTCTTAACTACGATGAAATTATCATAATTAATACATAATTAACAACCAGCGTTCATATATATAATGCATGGAGAGTAAAAGATCACACAGTAGTACTATTTTTAGTACTAATTTATCAACTAGCCAGCTTCATGGGAATCCACCACCGGCTCCTCCGCCGAACCCGCCACCACCGCCACCTCCAAACCCTCCTCCACCGCCGCCTCCTAGCCCCCCTCCACCGCCGACACCGCCGCCAGATCCGCCCCCAAAACCACCGCCAGATCCGCCCCCAAAACCGCCGCCTACCCCGCCTCCATACCCGCCGCCTCCTCCAAAGCCACCTCCTCCGCCACCTCCAAAGCCACCTCCTCCCCCGGCACCACCGCCAAAGCCAGATCCACCGCCGTATCCACCTCCGACTCCGCCGCCGAAGCCATCACCCTTGAGGAGCTTCTGCTCCTCGGCGCCGGCGAGCTTCCGGGCGGCGGCGGAGGAGGAGGAGAGAAGTGCAGTGATGAAGAGGAAGAGGAGGAAGAGCTTCGCGTGATTCATTTTGAGTTGTTTGCGATATCACAGAGAGCGCGGGAAGGTGGGGTTTAAATAGGCGCGCGGCGGTGCATGGCGGCGGTGGTACGTCGTCCCGGCCAGCTAATTAATTGATCCCATTTAAACCGCTGCTCAACTGCAACCGCCAACCGGTACTTACTTTAATTTCTTGGCAAGTAATACAAATTAAGCATTAAATGAAGGCACGCACCTGATTCCTCTCCCGCCGCTACGTTTTTTCGATTGGTCGCCACTTGCCAGGACAGAGAGGAAGAGGAACAGTTGCCCGTGTGGGAGGGTTCACGCTCATCACCACTCGATACGCAAGTGTACATGTTGGAGACAAACAATGAATCAATTATGAAATTAAAAATAAACAAATTACTCTAATATTTATTTTCTTTGTCAAACAATCAATGATATCAAAATGGTTAAAGGCACAATATATACAGAACGGTGTTAAATCCGTCTAGCCCTAGGATATTATTGAGTTGATCATTATATAATTAAAATATTTTTTCATGTGATGATTTTTTTTAATTTTTTATTTATTCTCTCAATAAATCTTAATCATCCTTCATTTTTTATATAAGATAACGTTGAAATACTATTTTCACTTCTTTATCTCCTCTTTCAAACTCTCCTTTAGAAATTAACTTAAGCGTCAGGAAGAATTTCATCAAGTTTACTTTAACTTCCCTTTAATTTTTTTTATTACTTTCAATCATTTTTGTTAGAGATATTTATTGCAGTTTTTGCGTTGATCGGTCCGTCGATGACTTCTAACTCGATAACCGCAAGATCTGACTCAATGGGATCCTGTAATTTTTAAATAACAAACTGATATGGATGATTAAATCGGAGTCTCGTTGTGGCAAAAGACGAAACGCTCGTTTACAGGGCTCCCGTCAATTCGTCTCAGGATCAATACGGAGGAGGTAAATCACGGGGACTAGTCTAGTTAGCTCGAACAGTGACCAGTGCATGAGAGAGGACAGAAACCTGACTACTAGTTAGGATTTGAACCTCAGACCTCATTGTGACAACATCTCATGCACTAGCCATCAGTCCATCCCGTGAAGATAATATGGATAGTTATGTGATGAATAATCAATGTCAAAACTAATTAAATTAAGTTGGGCCTCTCAACTTTCGACTGAACGCGAGCTATATAGCTGATCGGGTTTAGTTACCATAACTCCGATAGAAAGAAAAGCGATCAACATCACAAACTGAAACCAAAGTATCAAGTCGGGATATATTAGGCTAACTAACTAGAGGCGCCCTACAAACCCGGTCGGAAGAATCATGTCCCTAACTGACCGAAGGCGCCCTACGAAGTCCGATCGAAAGCATCATGTCCCCGGTCAGGTCTCTAATTCGACCGGATACACCCTACGAAGCCAGGTCAGAAGCATCATATCCCAGGTCAGGTCTATAATACAATCAACCGGAATAATCTTATATCGACCCATGTCTCTGGCATGCCTATAAGATCTAACTTCGACGCCTCCGACGCTTCCGACGCCAACGGTACGACCAGAATACCTCCAACTGTACTCCAGGCACTCCCCTGAAGTATGAAAAACGATGGCACTTTTGAATCAGAACATGCTCACCCATGCCTCAACAGTATGCATCATTAAGACTGTCCGTACACACTTCGGAGGAGCATATAAAGAAATGAGAGTCACGATTGCGGAGGAGATTTTTCCTAACCCGAGACACATTTACTTACTGTTTCAATACCTCTGTGCAATCAGACCTTACTTGAGAGTTAGAGCAGGATCCCCAGGCCTCTCGCCTGGAGCTCTCTTTTAACCCTCCGTCTCTCTTTTTGTGATCTGTGCAGATCCCGACTGGAGAAAATAGAAGGATCTTATTCGCTCGCCGCTCTACAGACGAACCCCTCCGACCGGTTACTTAGGACGGAAGACCGGCGAAACCCTCCGATCAACCTTAAGACCTCATAAAAACGACAAGATCACTCCGCTCGACGGTAATTAAGTCAGCGAATCTCCAGCTCATCGATGACTCATCCTCTGACAGTCTCGCGCGCGGGAACAAAATTGACACTGTCTGTGGGAATTCCGTTAAATCCTGAAGCCGAGACTAAGATGGATG
The DNA here is from genome assembly GCA_038050645.1 of Hedychium gardnerianum. Taxonomy (NCBI): domain Eukaryota; kingdom Viridiplantae; phylum Streptophyta; class Magnoliopsida; order Zingiberales; family Zingiberaceae; genus Hedychium; species Hedychium gardnerianum. The sequence goes on along the minus strand of JBBUKS010000002.1, from coordinate 3,601,026 downwards.
ACATTAGAAGATCCAGCCTACCCTCTTCGCAAAGCGAACTAACTTAGATAATCGCAATTGCTATACAGAAAGTCATGCAGTAATAGCAGATCGCGTGATAATAAAAACAAAAAGTATGGATGCAAATAATTCATTTGGCAGCAACAACATGCCGAAGGCCAAGTATCATGGCCACCCCAACCTGTCCCGCCAGGGATGCCTGCTCGTCCTGACGCTCGACATAAATTTTTCACACTCATGGATATATCATTGACCTTGACTCGCGATGAAAACATCTCTTCCACCAAAATAATCAAAAGAATCTTTGATTACTCGGGGTAAGACTCAAGACGTCGCCAAGAGCAAAATACGACAGTCAGATCAATCGAGAGTGAAATTGAGTCAAGGAGACCATTTCTCAAACATCAAACTTTACACAGCTACGATTAAGGTAAATTAGGTTGTTTAGGTCGATCGGCTGTGCGATGATTGCGTAGATACAACGCCGTGGTTCGGTGGGTATTTGGCTCCGTCAATTTCTTGGCTTTCTATTTTCGATCCAAGGAAGCAAGGGGAGAAGCGGGGCGAGGGAAGAAATGGAGCATGTGTTGGGGATTCTTCGGATTCGTGTCCTTCGAGGGGTGAACCTCGCCTATCGCGACACCAGGGGCAGCGATCCCTACGTCGTCATTCGCATGGGCACCCAGGTATTCTTCTCTTCTTACGACGCCCTTGTAAGTTTTCTCCCTCTTAAAAAATCGTAATTTGGAGAAGAAAAAGATAGGCTGTTTGATCATGTGGCGGTTGAGTAGCTGTTGAGAATATGTTTCCTTTTTGGACAAAGACACGATAATTTAGCTTATGATGGTATTTTCTGAATTGTAGATTGAATGGAACCTTGTCCATGACTTATTAGGATCTTAAACATATGATTAATCTATCTAGTGCCCTTTTACCCTTTCTTAGTTATGATGGACGAGGATAATTTCAATAGGTTAAGATATTAAGAATCTTTTCAGAGTACAAAATCTTTTGTCATGGTTTCAATATTGTACTTCTTCAGGTTTTATTACAATTTTTTACATGCATTTAAGAACTATAGTTCAAGATAATATATTACAATGGTATGCCAATATTTTCCTCAGTCTAAATGATTTACAATCAATTTGTTTAGGCCGAAAAATGCAGCGGCAACTTTCTTGTTTATGGTCGTGAGGCTACTGATTTGCAGAAACGATATGATAGATGGTACTTCTAAGAGGATAGTTAGATGAAAGGTATCTGGTGCTGGATAGCCATATCATGCCTTAAGTTTAACAAGTTGATTTTGTTGTATATCTTTTGATCCTAGCGCATAGTAATCTTCTCATGATATTGAAAACGCCTATTCAATGGTTTGATTGTGGTGCCTAACTAAAGTCTGCAGATATCGATTTCATCAATTATCAGTATTCATATTCTGGGTTGTGGTACCTTTCGAGACCGTTCAATTTTTATATTACATTGATGGCAGAGTTTGCTATTTTGTTTTATTTTATCCTTTTTTCTTTTGTATTTCTCTGATGAGGTAGAAAGTGAAGACTGGTGTTAAAAGAAGGAATGTCAATCCCGAGTGGAATGAAGAGCTAAGCCTTTCTATTATGGATCCTATCGAACTGTTAAAGCTTGTAAGTCTCTTCCTCCTTAATCAAATGGTACAAATAGTCCTATCATGACTTGATGTAACTTGTTACCTTTTGTAAACTAGGAAAAGCAGAAAACCTACCCTTTTTTTTTTGTAGATCTGACAAGCTTGACCTGCATACGTCAAGTAATAGATTCTTATACAGTGCCCAATTGACTTAGCTGGATGGTTGGAGTATGTTTATCATCAATGAATCCAAATCATAGATAAGTAATGTCCATCACTATTCTGTAAATTGAATAACCATCAACAAGTTAAATTCTATTGATACCCATTAGGATATTACTATTCTGTAAATTGAATATCCTTGAACGAGCTAAATTCTACTGATACCCAATAAGGCTAAATAGGACTTTTTGTTCCCAAGAAAGAGTAAAGTGACTAATGTTTAAGATTCTTGTGATTCATTATATTTACTAGGATTTTTCATTTTCTTATCTCCTGGCACAATACCCAGAGCCTTGCAGACACACAAGCTTTCTTGTACCTTGTTATACTTGTTTACAATTATTTCTTTTAATCATCTCTCCGATCAGTTTTCATTATTACATCATTGTAGTGCCTGATACGGTTAAGTTTCCTGCACTGCATTCCTTTGATTGACATACGAGATGCATGTATTAGGATGGCATATATCAGAATGCTTATAAAGATTACCTTCTTTACCATTAAGTTGTAGAATTTAACCACATATCCTGAAATGCTTCAGAAGGAAGATAGCCTTGTTCTTGATATCCTCAGGAAACCCATTCAGGTTTCTAGCTGATTTATTGAACGTATCTACTACCTTTAAATCAACATAGTTATCACTTATTAAAGGGCTCCATTCTGATAGACGCAGAAGGTGGAGGCTTGGCTTTAAATGCATGGCATTAAACCTTTCTCGTCTCTTGGGTTGGGTTGAACATGATCAGGAGCTATGAACCTTGAAGAGGATTGAAGTTGAGTTTTGGAAGTTTCAGCAACCGATTCTGCAGAGGGGGTCTGAGAGATCTTCTCAAAACAGTTAACTTACTATGTTTACGCTGGGTGACATCTAAGTAGGAGGACCAATTTTTTCTTCCTCCTATTTGTATCTGAATAAATGGGTTAAACAAGGATGCTTACACGCTTTAGTTACCGTAGATTCACTGGAGGCATAAAAAAGATAAGGAAAAGGTGGTTTGGCTGAAGTGTGATGCTCAGATTTATGGATCATTCTGCCACAAGTAGGGAACTGAACTTTCTCATAGGCAATTGACTAAAGGACGAGTTCCCTTCCACTTTTTTCAATATCTCTTGAGCATTGAACTTTTGATGGCAACAAAGGCTCTAGCAGATGTTTCTATGCTCCCGCTTCCATCAACCTTTATAAGTAGCCACATATTAGTAAACGATGGCCATAGCAAACTCGAATAGAATCAATATTTTCAGATAGCAGTTGGAATTTTTTTTCTCAGGTTATGACTAATACAACCTGCTAAGCACCATTCAAGAAATACCCTTTTCAATATTAGTTGCACTTTATTTATATTATTGCAAAGAACCCGAGTACTGATTTGGAGTCGGGTGTGAATATAGATAATGCATAAATTCCTTCTCTTTTTTTCTTGCTTGCTTCTGTAATACTGTGTTGAGTAAAACTACTATTTTCTTATAAGAAGATGTCTCCTGTTCCCAACAGTTTCATTCTTTATGGTGTTCCTCTTTACCTTCCCCTTCATTTCACTTCTCACTTTTTGCATCCTTCAACCTCCAGTCTTTTTCTAAGATTTGTTGTATCCATAACAATCGATGCAACATACTAGCATAGGATTTCTATAGTTTATATAGCAGTAGTGCTGCCTTTGGCATTCCCTTTAAACCCAAATTAATAGTAACTAACTCATCGTCTAAGTTAATACTAGCATAACTCATTGTGTAAGACTAAATTGAGGGCATCCTGTCAAGATCCAAACTTTAAAGAATCATCATTAATTGTCGACATGTGAAGCCCAACATGTAGTCCTTTCCAAGGTTTCACCATCCCTTGGATGAGGTTCGTTCTATTCTTCTTGTGCCTTGTATATTAGAAACTTCACATGTTCTTTCTATTCTTCTTAACTTTCTTGTGCACTAATGTAATCTAATATGGTCAGGAAGTGTACGACAAGGACAGATTTACTCGAGACGATCAAATGGGCAACGCCGAATTCGATATCCGTCCGCTGTTGGACGTGTTCGAGATGAAACTGGAGGGCATTCCGGACGACACCATAATCTCAACCATCAAACCGAGCATCCAAAACTGCCTGGTCGAGGAGAGCCATATCAGGTGGCAGGGCGAGAAGGTGGTGCAAAATGTTATCCTCAGGCTCAGAAACGTGGAGTGTGGTGAAATTGAACTGCAATTGACATGGATCAAGAACTTAAATAGTCGAAGCCACTAAGCTTTCTCTAGCAACTCATTTTAGATTCTGTGTTCTTCTTCTGTTTTAATTTAAAAAAGGGGGTTAAACTCTGTTCCAAATTATATTGTATAATTAAGATTGAACCCGTTTCAAACTTTTTAGTCAAATTTGAACGGAGCTACAAAATTTTGATGACTTTTTTGCTTTTTTTTTTGGATTATTTATTTAATTTCAGGGACCATCGTCGACCTCACATCGCAACTAGTTGGAACATTGACCTCTTTCATGGGTGAGATCGGTCGTCTTCAGTTCAATATTAACTGATTAATTATTTAATTAAAATATTAACCTTTATTTAATTGCATCAGATTATTCTTTATATTAATTATATGTATTTAACTTCTCAATTACGTAATTGATTAATCTGGAGCGTTGAAGCAGCCCACCTGCTAAATTTCGAGCCAAGGTGGTGGGTCGTCCTCTAATTTTGACCTAATCAGGAAATCATTGCGTCATTAATTAGTGATAAAGCTCAACAAATCCGATAAATTGGCCTTATAATATAAAAATGTGTAATAAAAGATATGTGGTATAATTTTATCATTTTAGAAGACAGCTAACTGGTGTTTGCCCAATATTAATATAATATTGACGTATAAGTTGATTAAATGGCTGTTAAATGTTTTTTTAAAACATTAAAAGGGTATTTTCAAATTATGTAAATCGTCAAACGAACCACATCTTATTTTTTTAGAATATCTTTATTTTCAATGTTGTTGGAAGTGTTACGTAAAAATTTGATTATTTTATTTTGATCAAAATTATTATATATAAAATATTATTATATTATTTTTTTTTACCAACTTCATTCAAATCACTTAAATTTTAATAAAATCATTTTAAATTAATCAAAATCATTTTAAAAAATTATAAAATCTATTAAATAGTTATTATACAGTTGTAGAAATTATTTAGTTAACTATTATATATTTATAGTTAAATCTTAAATCCTAAATTTTAAATATTATTATATCAAAATGTTCTTTTCTAACTTTGTAAAAAAAAATTAAACTTCATTAAAATTACTTTAAATTAATCAAAATTATTTTAGTAGAAGTTACTAAATAACTGCTATACAATTATAAGTATACTCTAAACTTTAAACTCTAAAATTTAAAATTTTGAACCTTGAATATTATTATATCAAAATATTTTTTAATAATTTGGACAAATATATTAAAACTTCATTAAAATCACTTTAAAATAATCATAGAAGTTATTAAATGATGCTACATAATCGTAGAAGTTACTAAGTAGCCGCTACAATATTAAAACAATATTGTATTTATTAGAACCGATGCGAGCTAGAGAAGGGATGAATAACTTTGATTGCTAAGTCTCGATTGCGGGCTCGTCATTTGAATGCACAGTGAAATATTTGAATCAAACTTGATGTCACATGAAACACAGTACCTTGTTTTATTTGGTATTCGTCTCTTAAGGCAATTAATCTAAGACTTAATCTTAGCGATCTATTACCATTGAATTTTTACCTTTTCAGATACTTTTCGGAGGCGAAAAAACCTCTTACAACTTATTTTTGCAACAAATACAACAAGCATACAAATACAAATGAAAGCACAACCAACTTTACTAATGAAATCTTGCATTAGATGTTTTCTTGTTGTTTGAAATTCTCTTATTGGTCTTGAAATATAGTAGCGCTTCGTTCTCAAACCTCCAAGAATTGGCGTCGAAAATTTTCTCGAAATCTTTCTTTTATAGCCTTTAGGTCAGGATTAATTTTCGTCTAAATCGACTGATATTATCTATCAGTCGATTAATTCACTATTGATTTGAATGTTGCTATGACTTGTCAGCTCAACAACTTTATCCATCTCAGTCTCAGTCGATTGTGGAATCCTATCAATTGACTGATATCAATCAGTCGAATCTCATAGTTTAATCGACTTACTTCTGTTTAACTTTGATTTACATCAGTCAAGTTGAATAGTTGTATCGATAAGTCTTTGTTCAATTTATGATCGACATCAGTCGACTAATATCAATCATCAATCAAGTCAAATAATCAAATCAATTTACTTCTATTCAATTTTTAAAATCATCAATCGAGTACATTAGCCCATTGATATTGTAGCAATGTACCATTCATGAGCACTATAGCAAAATATTATAGCAGTTGTAGTAATTAGTGTAGCAACTTTATTTTTGAAGATTTTGCGTCTATTAGTTGATCGATATATCCTATCAATCAGTTCATGTTTTAGTTTTATCAAAGTCAAATTCTCGTTTTGTCTGATATCCAGTTAACTTCAACTTACTAGAACTTCTATGCATGACATATTGAGAAATCTTGACATGTCAAGATTTCTCATTGCCTAGCATCCAATTAATTTTGACATGTCAAGATTTTTTATTGTCTAATATCCGATCAACTTTAAACATGTTAGAATTTTCTTGTTGCCTAGTATTCGATCAATATTGATCTACCGAAACTTCTTCATTACCTAGCATTTGATTAATTTTGATCTATTCGGACTTCACGTCTCATGTCAATTCTCTGTTGGACTTCTGATTATCAAGTGTCTGGTCAACCATAACTCATTTAGACTTTCCATCTTGTGTTAACTCTATGAACTTTCAATCATCAAGTATTCGATCGATCATGATTTATTTAAACTTTTTATATTTATTAAATATCTAATTAAATTTGATCTATTTAATTTTTCACTCAACTAATTTAATATATTTGTTAAATATCAAAATCTTAACTTGAATTAACTCAAATTTGATATCTTTAACTAAATCGATTGCACCTGTAATATTACCTGTTATATGTTATATGAGGAGTCGTTTTGATTATTGTTTTTAAAAAAAGAATGGCCTTTTGGAGATTTACATAATTTAAGACACTCATTTGATTTTTGCCTATATTTTTTCCTCACGTCCAATCGATGAACAGATTAACAAAGTATTAAACATATATGAACCTTAATTATTTGAATAAGAATTCTACGCGTAGCTTGACTTACGCAACTCAAGAGACAGATAGAGGAAAATAATAACATGCCTGAGTCATCTTTGAGATCAGATAGACATAAGACACTGTGTGATAATAACATGTACTTGTCTTTATCCCTACTGGATAAATTATTGATTAGTGTATGAGATATTATTATATTAAGATTTTGAAATTAAATTTGAGTTAATAGTTAGATTTTTATTTTCTTTTATATATTAGTTATTGTTCGGGTTAATTAAATTAGTCCTCATAATTTATCTTCTTCATGTTAATCCTAAAACGAATTAATAAAGATATTAAAAATAAACATTTCATCTTTTACCACAATACATTACTTGTCCTTGTACCAGAAAAAATAAGAAAATTACCTACCCATAGTCACTATTCTTTCTGATAATATACAAAGAATATATTTGTCTTTTTCTTTAAATATAATAACTGAAATGCAAAGCTCGTAGTTTTGCTTATTCTAGAACACCAAAATGATAACAGGTCAATTTTTGGGTGCCAACCTTACAATTTGACCTTCGCATTTCCACGTTCTACTTTTCTACAGTGAAAAATTCAGACTGCCATGGCTTGTAGAAAAAGAGAAGAGACATGCATGCATTTGTTAATGTTGACGAACAAAAATGATTTCAATATTGCCGAACTGTTTTGGAGATTTCTTCCACACTTCGTAAGTCAAAAAAAATAATAATAGATATTCACATTTGTCTATGTTTCGCATTAAAGATTATTTTGGCCTATGTTTCAGATTTTTAAATAATTCTAAACATTAATTTTTTACACATTTGTCTAAGGTTTATAATGACCTTTTTCATATATTAATATTGATAATTCTTTTCTTTTTTTTTTGGAATTATTCTTCTTTTACAAATGTTTGAGATCTTGGCTAGAGTGCTGTTCATTACTTCTAATATATTCTCATTATATATGTTTTACAAACTTAAATTGTTAAAAATTGAGTAAATTCATTAGAACTATTTTTGCTAATATGATACAAAAAAAATTCTAATTTATTTTGTAATTTTAGATCTACCACAAAGGAAATATTTAACTCGTGAACAATACACATTTTTATTGGAATTAGCATGTTCTTTTATTGTGAGAGGACAAAACTAAATAGTTTCGATAAAGTTATGCACTTTTTGATAAAATTAAAGTAAATAAAAGTAAAGTGTTAAAGGTTTATTATGCTTTTGTATTATTATTTTTTACCCATTGAAATTTTGGATAAACAAATAATATAAATATTTTGTACAATTTATTAATCTTAACTATGATGGAACTTGGAAGTAATATTGATGTACAAATTGATTAAATGTTGGTTTAATGTTTTTTTTCTTCTCATACGTTCAATTGTCGATCAGATCAACAAAGTATTAAACATATATTAAGCTTAATTATTTGGATAAGAAATCTACACGTATCCACCTTTACATGTATTTAATGCTACCAAAATAAACAAAACTAGAACTCAAGAAATAAAAAATGATAATTTTCCAAAACGCCTAGGTGAAAAACATTTATACACATTTCGAGTAGGTGGATTTGTAAATGTCCAAACAATGTAGGTTTACTTTAATCATTTCCTATTTTACCTTTATTCCATTGCCAAAACAAAACAAAAATATCAATCTGAACCTTAAAACATATCCTAAGCACGCAATTTTTGAGAATGATAAAATGGAGACATTCACTTACGAAAGCTACGCGATTTGGACATTTCCAAAATTGCATGTGTGAAATGAGTATAAACACTTTTCACCTACCGGATTTGGAAAATTGCTGAAAAAAATGATAGAAATAAATGAAGGGAGAAGAGGAGAGTTTTTTTTTAATTGACATCAAATATCTAGCTCTTCGAATTGATTAATTCGGAGGTGATCAGTTCAACCTTATAAAAAAATTTCATCAATCATAAGAGTAAATTGTGAAGTTCTCATGGAGGATCATCTAGATGTTCAATGTTCGTAGGTCTATTTTTTACTGGAGGAGAAATCTCTAGAGTGTGTCATACCTAAGATTCGAATATTAAATTCTTTAATTATTTATTGAAATACCATTATCGAGAAGAGAAGAGTTTAAATATACAAAGATAGAGTAAATTAAAATAATAACATGCACGAGCCATCTTTGTATGTTCCTGCGCGGAGACTGGCGAAGGATGAGCCACAAGTGAGCTGGAGAGTTGCTGACGGAATCGCCGTAGGGTGGAGTGATTCGACCGATTGTCAGGACTC
>JBBUKS010000002.1:3569799-3582277 GCA_038050645.1 Hedychium gardnerianum | reverse complement strand
TATTATTTTTATGCATTTTGTGTCATCCCGTGAGCATATTTTACATACTTACATCTTCTTCTTTTTTTATTGTTTTCACTCTTTTCATTCGGAGATTTACTCTTTGTACTTTTTCTTTGATAGGACATGAAAACAAAGCTTAATTAGAGATAAAACACCATGGAACGAAGATTTACAGCAAGGAATACACTCTGGTTGTGTCCCACGATACGAGCGTGTTCCTCTAGCCAAAACTAGACTTGAAATCGAGCAGCCGCGAAGATTCCAAAACCTATCACACATGAGACATGACACTTGTCACGTCCATGTCACTCTCTATCGCGGATAGGAAAATTTCAGAGATTGTCACGCCTTGGGTGTGGCACTAGTCACATCAGCTCCATCTCTTGCTACATTGATGGGCCATGCCCTAGCCGTGACACCAGTCACGGTCGTGACTTGTAGGCGACGCCCCTTTATATATGAAAGTTTACAACAAATTTAGGAGGTTAAGAGGGCTATAAAAGGGCCTAAGAGGCTCTTGAATGAGGAAGAGGGTTTTCCCCATGACAAGGAGCCCTAGGAGTGTCGTTTCAAGGATCGATCGAAGTTTCCATTCACCCTTGGAGTTTGGAGTTCTTCCGAAGGCATTGACAACTATCAAGACTAAGCTTCCTCTTCTCTTCTCTCTTTGTTTGGAGTTGTAGTCATGTCTTCTTCTATGTCTTTTAGTTGTAACTCCATCTCTATGGAGTAGTTCTCTAGATTCTAGGACGAGGGAGTAGCCCAATATTGTTGACATCCATTTTATATGTTTATTTATATTTTCTTATTGCATGATATGTTTATTCCATGATCTGACTTTATTGCGCACACACAATTATTACACTAATCATGCATCTTTGTATCTCACAAGACACGGGGAAGGACTAAAAGGTGAACCTAAATCTTCGATCCATAAAGATTAAGACATGAGGGATTGGTTATGAAAATAGTCCAAAATATCATGAGGGCACCATTGCTATCATGGAGCTTAATGGGTTTACTCCGATTCGATGTCACGAAGTAGGGGATAACACCTGGATGACCATGGGGCATCGTGACAGGAGTCTCCTTGATAAAGTAGACTATGGAGCATCGTGACAAGAGCCTCCTTGATAAAACAGTCACTTTAGTAAGGCTACCTTGAAAGTAGGCATCACGCTTGGGTAAGCAACTGTACAATTCCAAAAGTATATATCGGTATCTCGGGATATACCACCTACATGCAAACAAATATTAATGTAGGAAAGTAAATAGTACTTAGGGTTTCAACAATCACTGTGGCGAAATCAAAATCCTAGAATCATTTCCCCAAATTCTGATTTTCTTCTTTGACTTCTCGTGTGCTCTCAACTTGATTTCTTTCTTTCTTGACTCTTGCGATTTGTGATTTTCTAGATAACCTACTTGGCGGTTTCAATTGGTACTCAATTTTACAGTTCCTATGGGATCGATCTTTTTATTACTTGATGACAACCTTGCACTTATAGTTTTTGTCCATCAAGTTTTTGGCATTGTTGTCGGAGATTATGTCAAGATCGATATTGGTTCGATCACGATTTAGTTAATCTAGATTTTTCTTTTCTTTTCTTTTCTTTTCTTTTTCTCTTTTACGACCATCTTTGATCTTTTATTTCTTTCCCTTTTCTTTTATTTCCTTTTTGTTCTTGATATTTTTTTGTTTTTATTTCCTTTTCTTTTTATTCTCTTTCCTTTTTCCTTTTGGCAGCTAATCTTTCCATCTTCTTGTATCCCCTTTCTCTTTATTTCCTTTTTCATCTCTGATGGTCTTTTTTGACCTTTTCATTTTCAGGTGAACCAAAGATGGAAGTTCTAATTCGAAGGTTCTATGAATCTAATTCTGAATTTTTTTTCTAAAGTTTATTATAAGATTTGTGATACGATAGATCATGCAACAGATAATTGCAACAGGGCACACAACTTAGAAATCTTGTTGACAAAAGGCTGAATCTATAAATGCACTTAAATGAATCAACGGTAAGCTCGATAACTTAATTAACTATCCGGAGATGTTGGAAGCTCAAATTGTGCAGGTGACTTATTCTTCTTCAAGAGCTCCAAGAAATTTTTTAGGTCAACCCGAGACCAATCCTTTTAAATATTGTGATGCTATCATTTCGAGGATTAGTGAAGCTGTGGAGGAGCCTATGGTAAGCGAGGAGGATGAAAACAACACAAGAGATGAGGAAGATGAAGTCATTCAGACACCAATTGAAGAGAACATTGAGGAACTTGAAATTAAAACTTTTACAAAGGAGTTCAATGTTTTAATTCAATTACCTCCAATACTCAAGGATCCAAAAGAGCCTACCTAAGTCACCCCTGAAGTTGTAATCGAAATTACAAATCATGAACTCCCTTTTGACTATTGATGAAGGTAAAATTTCATTTGAACTTTCTGAGTCTACTAATCAATTTTCTGTTGAGGATGATGGTTGCAGGTTGTAGTGGTCATAGCAGGAGGAAAAAAGAAGAGTTATATGGACGACCATTTGAAGTTGAGCATCTTTGATAAAGGCCTGAGAGCTGGAGCTAGTAAGAACCTTATTCATCTATGAGCAAGGTTTATGACCAAATTAAGAGACCCAACAAGCTTGATGAAAGGCCAAGAGCCCTTGGCAAGAGAGTTCGAAAGTATGTTGTTCTGGCATGTGCAAGATTTAATAGATACTTTGTTAATGAACCTAATGAGAGAAGAGGGAGGCGCAACCACCTCAAGTCATGCACTCCCGATTGAATCAGATAGGTGTTGAGCTTATAACCATAAACAAGTGCTTCTTAGGAGGCAACCCAAATTTTCCTTTATTATTCATCTTTTTAATTTGTTTTCTTTTGTTGTTAGAGTTGGGCGGATTCACGAGCTGGCCGTAGTAGGAGCGATCGGCATGAATCACACTCAAAATTATGGATGCTCAAAATTTGACACCCCCTTCCCGTGTTAGCTAGCATGGCCTTGTCATGCATCCAAGGGTTTTCAACCCTGATTAGGCCATGTCTTCCCCCACTTCCAAGTCGTTCCCACTTCCAAGTCGTTCCCACTTCCATTCTTCCTCAAAAACCTTCCTCTCTTCCTTTAAGAGTTCTAATCTTGAGATCTTCTCTTCTCTTTCACCTTTTCTTCTCCCTTTCCACTGAGAACCTAACCTTTCTTTTTGAATTTTGCATGATTTTTCTTATAGGCAAGATGAGCTTTCAAAAGCGATCACGTGGCGAGGGACCAATGGATAAGGACAAAGGAAAGGGAAAGGCATGCGACAAGGGTAACGAAACAAGTACTCATGGTATAATTTTTAAGGATGTTAATCATAGGGCTCTTTATGTTATTCTTGCTGTGAAGTAAATTGTCAATACCCAATATTTAAATGATCATGTTTTGACTAGTCTTGTCTTAGGGATAATATTGATTGGACGATACATAAAGTAGGTTGGGATGGTTTGATGAGTATAAAATATCCCACTTACCTTAGGATTATTCTTGAAATTTTTTGAGTTTGGTGGAGGTTAATATTTTATGAGGTAAAAGATGTCAAGAATGTCAAAATACTTTTTAGTTGTTTAACAAGGATTATCATATGATCTTTGAGGAATTTGATTTGATTTTGAATTATCTTATGGCGAGGAAAGGAGAAAGTCGAGGAATATTGTCATCATATGATTGATCACCAACATAGCCTGAGCCCTTAATTATGATTTGATTATGACTTGAGGAAACTAGAGGTAGCTTGAAGATGGATGTGGAGGATTGCATTGATATACATATAATTGTGAGGGATGGTGATTTTTATTGCATAGTTCTTAAGGACCAATTACCTCATCTCCTCATCCCGTTAGCCCCCACCTCACCCATCCACACGAGTTGTCACACCTAGACATTCTTTTCTTTCTTTTGCTAGCACACTTTGCCATCAGAGAGGAGCGGGATCGATGGATGGAGGAGTATCGCCAGAAGATGAGGGACTTGTACACTTGGCATGCTTCATTGGATAACCTCCCTAACTTTCCTCCTTTTCCACCTACTCCGTAATAAATTTTGAATTTATTGAGGACAATGCTTTATTCAAGTGTGTGTGTGTTGGGGGGGGGGGGAGTGTTTGGTTGGTTAGTTAGTTTCATTAGTTTTTAGTTTAGTTTTGATAGTTTTATTATGTTTCATTTTGCATCATATATATTTTTTTAATTTTGTTGCATTATGATGCTTGCATGCCATCATGCATTGTTTATTTGTTTTTTTATAGTACGACTCTACCATGATAAACTTTATGTTCTTGTGATAGTATGTTAATATGCTAAACGATCTTTTTTCTTCTATCAATGGTAGCATGACTTGAGCAGTGTTTTTTCCGTAAGAGTTTTAGTGTTGACCTAGTTGTTTAGGATCTCTTTTCACGTTATGCTTGATTTTGACAGTTGATATATCTGAGAATAATTTTGATTCATAGAACTAGACTAGTACTTTTATTTTCTAGGTGACCCCTCACTATATTTTGGTTACTAAAAAAACTCGAATCATAATACTCATTGGGAAAAATTAAAATCCTGAAAAAGAAAAAAAGAGAAAAGATTAAGTGAAAAAAAGAAGAAAGAGAGTTTCTTGAGCATTATGAAAAAAAGAAAGAAAAGAGTATGGGATAAAAAAATAGTTATTGTGAGTGGAAACCGATATGATACCTCTTTGAGATGAGTCAGGTTATTGAGAAATATCTATCGTGTTTCTCTTAATACTTAATACTCCTTTGAGACCTTGTTTAGACAGTGCATAGCACTTTGGGGGGAATGAACCTTGGGTATGGCAGGTAAATGTCAATTGCCGAAAGTATTAAGAACACGATTAGATGTTGACTTGACTAGGATTGGAGGTTGAAATTAGAAAGAGTTAAGCTATCTTTTACACTGAGCACAGAGAACTTTCAATTAGACCTCATTAAGACAATTCAGTTATATTTGCTCATTAGTGAAACTATATGATAGGATTAAACTAATTTGTTAGAATGATGATACATTGCTCACACACATAGATTTAGATTGCAGGTTTTGCTTAAGGACAAACAAAATTTTGAGTCTTGGGGTATTTGATGTGTATATTTCATGCATTGTTTTTAGTATTATTTTTCATGTATTTTGTGTCATCCCATGAGCATATTTTACATACTTACATCTTCTTTTAATTATTTTCACTCTTTTCATTCAGATATCTATTCTTTGTACTTTTTCTTTCATAGGATGTGAAAACATAGCTTAATTGGAGCTAAAACACCTTGGAACGAGGATTTATAGCAAGGAATATGCTCTGATCATGTCCCCACAACACGGGCGTGTTCCTCTAGCCAAAACAAGATGTGAAATGGAGCAGTTGCGATGATTCTAGAACCTATCATGCCTGGGATATCACGGCTGTGTCACTCTCTACCACGGACAAGAAAATTTTAGAGATTGTCACGCGCTGGTCGTGACACAAGTCACGACCACGTCACTCTCCGCTGAAGACAGGTTGTTTCTAGGACCCATCACGCTCGAGCTGTGACATTAATCATGGTCGTGATCAGCCCCATCTCCTACTTTGGCGCGCCATGCCCTAGCCGTGACACCAGTCACGATCATGACTCGTGGGCGACACCCCTTTATATATGAAAGTTTAAAAAGAATTTAGGGGGTTTAGAGGGCTATAAAAGGGCTTAAGAGTCTCTTGAATGAGGAAGAGGGTTTTTCCCGTGACAAGGAGCCCTAGGAGCGTTCGAAGTTTCCATTCACCCTTGGATTTTGGAGTTCTCTCGAAGGCACCGACAACCATCATGACTAAGCTTCCTCTTCTCTTCTCTCTTTGTTTGGAGGTGTAGGATGTCTTCTTCTATGTCTTTTAGTTATAACTCCATCTCTATGGAATAGTTCTCAAGATTCTAGGACAAGAGAATAGCCCGATGTATTGTTGACATCCATTTTATATATTTATTTATCTTTCTATATTGCATGATATATTTATTTCATGATCTGGCTTTTGTACATACATGATTATGATGCTAATCATGCATCTTCGTATCTCACGAGATGCAAGGAAGGTCCAAAATGTGAACCCAAATCTCTGACTCATAAAGACTGAGACATAAGGGGTTAGTCACAAATGTAGTCCAAAACCTTATGAAGGCACCATTGGCTATCACAGAGCCTAATGAGTTTACCCTGATTCGACATCATGAAGTAGGGGATAGCACCTAGAGAACCATGAGACATCATCATGACAAGAGCCTCTCTAAGAAAGTGATCACTTTAGTTAGGCTACCTTGAAAGTAGGCGTCACGTTTGGGTAGACACACTAGTATAATTTCAAAAGTCTATATCAATATCTCGAGATAGACCACCTGAATGCAAAAAAATATTGAGGTAGGAAAGTAAATAGTATTGGGGTTGCAAGGTTACAAACAAAGTCTCACATTGAAAACACATGGGAAAGATCATGGGCTTATAAGGGAAAGACATCTTCATTGGTAAGAGGCCTTTTGGGTAGAGTCCAAGAGCAAAACCATGAGCGCCTAGATCCAAAGTGGACAATATCATACCATTGTGGAGATATCTAAATTCCTTCAGTCCTAACAATTGGTATCAGAGCACGGACTGCTAGAATGTCTAACCCTTGATTGTGCACAATAACTATGGTCTAATCAAGCCATGCGAGTAGAATATTGACCTCAAACAAAGGAAGTAGGGGATCCCATATCCGGATCAAGAGGACCAGATACCAGGCAGAGAAGTCCTAGTTGCGGCTAGGCAAGAAAGTCCTAGTTGGTCGAATGGACCGAGAGGCATATAGTCCTGGTGGGTCAAGGATCGGACGAGGGGGGCCCTGTTGTGGTCCTTCGTTTGACAGGAGATTGTTCGGGTTGCAAGGTTGCAAACAAAGTCCCACATTAAAAACACATGGAAAAGATCATAGGCTTATAAGGGAAAAATATCTCCATTGATATGATACCTTTTGGGTAGAGCCCAAGAACAAAACCATGAGGGCCTAGACCCAAAGTAGACAATATCATACCATTGTGGTGATATCTAAATTTTTTTGGTCCTAACAAATAGTACTTAGGGTGTCAACAGTCATTGTGGCGAAATCAAAATCCTAGAATCGTTTCCCTAAAGTCAAATTTTTTTCTTCGACTGCTCGTGTTCTCTCGACTCGATTTCTTTCTTTCTTGACTCTTGCAATTTGTGATTTTTTAGATAACCTACTTCGCAGTTTCGATTCATACTCGGTTTTACAATCCTTATGAGATCGATCTTTTTATTACTTGACGACAGCCGTGCACTTGCATTTTTCACCCATCATTTATAGTGGAGGGAGATCAATAGGAGTAAGCCTTGGATTAGTCGCCTAAGAGGCAGATACCAAGTAAACTCGGAGTTGTGCATGTGGCATTGGTATTGATTTAAGTTTTTACTATGCATTCAAACGACGATCATGAGATCTAGATGAGAAACAATTGGAGCTATTCACCCCTCCCTCTTGCTCATGCGAGTCCTAACAAGTGGTATCAGAGCGAGGTTGCTCTTCATCGGACTAATTGCCAGAAAAAGAATGAGCTAGAGGAAGAAGAAGAAGTTGAAATTTTGAGCCCTTCAATATCAACAAGTCAAAGGACTGATCATCAAAGGAGCTCAACTTCACAATGGATCCTTGAGACGAATTCAGATATAACATTCGAGTACCTCCACCATTCGGATTGGGAGGATTCGAGCATTGGAAGTCAAGGATGGAATACTTCCTCATGATGGACATAGAGTAATGGTTTGCACTAATAGAAGGATTTGAAGTTTTGAGAGATACAAAAGAAAAGCTTCTTCGGAGGTGCAAATAGACTAAGGAGCAAGTTCAAAAATCTGAGGCAAATGATAAGGTAATTAAAATTTTAGTTAATTTGGTTCCTAATGACATTTTGTGTAGAATAAGTATATATCAAGATGCCAAAGAGCTATGTAGCAAGTTGGCCAAGCTCAATGAAGATTCAACCTCAACGCAAAGTAAAGACGAGCCTAAGGAAGGAGACTCATTGACCCTAGAGTAAGAGGACTTGGAGGTTGAGAGATGCTCAACATCCAAGATGAAAGATGAAGATATATCTATCTCAAGGATTGAGGGGAAGCATAGGCCATTGATATTAAAAGAAGAAGAACCCTCTACTTTCAGAAGCGATAAGGAGGAAGATCGTATAACCTCCACAAGTCAAGAGAACCCAAATTATGAAGGTATATCAATTTCAATTATCAAAAATAAAGATCACATAATATGCTTTGAGTGTTGGAAGAAGGCATACTATAAAAGCAAGTATCCATAATTAATCAAGAAGAAGACTCAAATGACACATAAGACAAAGGAGAAGCCAAATGAAGTTGAACCCATGGTGCGAAAAAGTAAAGAGCACATTGTGTGATTCACATGCAACCAAAGAGGACATTATCGGAATCAATGTCCATAGGGGAAACATCAAAATAAAAGCAAGGGAGGAAGCTCAAATCAAGGGGAAACTTCTAAGAGCAAACCTAAGGTATCATTTTAGAGTGCAATTTTAATATATCATGATAATGAGCATGTTAAAATAAATTTTATCATATTAATGCCAATTATCATGAAAATAGGAAATATGATAGATCTAAGGATAATTTTAGGATATTTCATGGTAGACCTACAAAATCTAAGGATGGGAAGAATCTTGACAAAAACCTTAAGGAAACTAGATATATGATTAGGAATAAAAATGATCAAAGAAAATAAGAAAAATCAAGAATTATATACTTAGAGGTTGAAAATCAAGTCTTGAGATCAAAACTAAATACATTGGAAAAGACCCTTAAAAGGATGAAAAATGTGTTTAAGGAGTCAAAAAAAACAAAATCTAGATTTAGGTAGACAAGAGTCATCTAAGGACAAAAAGGGTGTGGGATACAAACCTAAATCCAAGGAAAGCATGACCTCATACCATAGAGTTTCATATAACTATGGAGTTAACCCGAGGTCTAGAAGTCAAGTCAAGGTTACAAGAGAGGTTATCCCTAGTGTTGACCTTGAGGAGACTATTAGGACCAGTATGAGCTAGAGACGGGGGAGGTGAATAGCTCTTTTCGCTTCTTTGAACTTGAATGACAGTGAAAACTTGAAGTGAAAACTCCACAATGCTAACTCTGAAATTTTACTTGGTCTCCATATCCTTGAGGTGACTAATCCCTTGGGTCCACTCTCCTCACTCATAACTCCACTATGAATGACTCATTCTCAGAAACTTTCCGAAGGTAGAGAAACCTCTTACAAGCTTGATTACACAAGAAACAAACAAGAAGAGCTAATACAAACGAGAATGAAAGTGAGAATGCTTTTACAATGAAATCTTGCCTTGCTTGCTTTCTTGTTGTTTGGGAATGCCTCTTGTTAACTTGGAAATGCAATAGCACTTCACCTCAGAATCTCCAAGAATTGGCGTCTTCAAAGTCTTTATGAACTGCCTTTCCTAGGGTTGCTCTCGGGCTGGAAAATGTCTCCCAATCGATTGACCTCACCCTCAATTGATTGTTACGTCAGCTCGACCATTCAAAACCTGCAAAATGGTTCTTTTTCTCTTGTCCAATTGATTAGTGAATCATACCAATTGATTGGTTAGCCTCTAATCGATTTCCCTGATCGATTCAGAGACCTACGGTTCTCTCGAGAACTCTGGATGAATTGATTGCCCCAATCGATTCACAAACCTTCTATTCACTCAAGAAAAGGCTCCCAATCGACAATTGGACACGCTGAATCAATTAGGGTAATCGATTCAGAAGCCTACTATGCCCTCGCGATTTTGGCATCTTCCAATTGATTGACTTCTCCCACTTGGCACTCAACGCCAATTGATTCCCTAAGCTCTAGTTCGCTAATGACTTCTGCTAATTGATTGGCCAACCCTAAAACTTGGATTCTGGGTCTAGGGTTTACCAATCAATTGGTACGAATACAATCGATTGGTAACCCTAATTTCAATCTTTTCAGGCTTGAATTCAAATTTTGTCCGATATCTGGTTGACTTTAACCTACCAAGACTTCCTCTATCTAACATCTAGTCATCTGTGACCTATTGAGACTTTCTATTGCCCAATATCTAGTCAACCTTGACCTATTGGGACTTTCTCACTCATGTCAAGTGTCTAGTCTTCCTTGACCTACTTGGACTTTCCCTTGCCTAACCTCAGTTATGACTTTCCCTTACCTAACCTTGGTTAGGATTTTCCCTTGCCTAACATCAGTTAGGACTTTCGATCACCAAGTGTCTGGTCCTTCCTGATCCACTTGGACTTTGTCCTTGCCAATCTTCCCATTGGACTTTCCTTTGTCTAACCACAGTTAGGACTTTCCCTTACCTAACTTTAATTAGGACTTTTCATTGCCTAACCCCACTAGGACTTTCCCTTGTCTAACCTCAATTAGGACTTTCATTTGTCTAACCTCCAGTTAGGACTTTCCCAAATCAAGTATCTGGTTCTCCCTTGACCTATTTCTCTCTCACATATTATCAAACATCGAAACTCAAGTTCGAGACAACCTAAGCTTAGTCAACTTGGTCAACCTTGACTTGAGGATGATTGTACTAACAATCTCCTTTTTGATATTTGTTAATATGTTTAAGTTATGCTAACTCATAAACCCAATTTCCTTCTTCTCATGTCAAAGTATGAATGAGGATTTCCTAAATTAAGCCCTACATTCTCCCCATTTGGCACACATTAAAAATCTTATCTCAAGATTCATTCCTCTTTAACCTCCAAACATCTAATGAAAGTCTCATACCTTTCACTGTTTCCAATGCTCAACCTTCATAAAACACACCTTCATCATTCTACAAATATCCTTTCTTACCCAAATCATGTCTTTAAGTAGAAGCTCCCCCTCAAAGCATACTCCAACTTCTATCATTGCACCAACAATGATTTGGAGTTCCTAAACCTTTAGGAAATCTCAAAATTGTAGTCACTAGGTTAAAAATTCAACTTTGAATCTAAACCTCCTCCTTAACTCCAAATTAGTCCCCCTTAACCATTATTTTCTCATTTTCATCAAGAAAATTACCCTTAAATACTTGTCAAAATATTTCAGAGGGTTAGGAATAGTAAAATGACCTAAACGCAGCTTGATCAACTAAAATAAACTCATTTTAATCAAACACAGTAGCCACCAATCGATTTGTTTCAAATACCAATTGATTCCACACTATGTTAATCAATTGGAGTGAGCTTCCAATCGATTACCGCATGAGTCAAACATAATCGATTCCGCGAGATTCTGTTCTCATGAAAATTCACCACCAATAGATTGGGAGACTAACCAATTGATTAGTGTGCAACAATCGATTAACCCAATCGATTGTTGACCTAATTTTCAACTTCAATTTCAGACTGAATTTTAGAAAATCATAAATAATTCTATGATTTTTGAAAAATCATGAAATTTCACGTTGATATTACTTATGTCATATATTATCATGAAAAAATAGTTTTCTATGAAAATACATCTCATTTTCAAAGAATGATACAAAATTGAAAATCATTGAAAATTTCAATGTTTCACTCTAACTTTGTATTTAACTAATCAATGTTGATTTCTATCAAAAAATAAACTTCACCAAAGTTTTCCAAAATATTTTTGAAATTGTTTTCAAAATCAATTTCCAACCATGATCTATGGGTGAAATGCACATGACTTATACATTAGTTTTCCCCATGATTGGACTTTAGAAAATGCAATTGTTTTGATGAAATTAAAACTCAAATAGATGCACTAAATCAACATCTTGAGTTTTGTTTATCCTTCTAACATCTCACTTATATCTAATGTGAACATACAAGTCACTCTAAAGTTCTTGTGAGATGTATAAATGGATTTTTCCTAAACTAAGGGATCATGAATCTCTATCTAGACATTTTAACTTTGATTATCCTACATATGATGTCAATTTATGCCCTTGTCCTTAATTTCAAGAAATTAGGAATTTAAAATAATGCATAATGATGATTATGGCATACATCAAATGAGTATTTTTCAATAGAAAAATTATCATAGCTTAATGATGGATGTATGATATGACATGTAACATTTTCATAACAATATGAATGCTAACTATGATGTCATGGAATGTAACATTTTTCATAACAATATGAATGTTAAGCTATGATATCATGGCATGTGATAGGGCACACAAAACATGGCAATTAACACAAAAAAAAATCCTAGATTTTCTAAGTATCATCAATTAATCGCTAAGTCAAAAATTAACCTAAGTTGCCCTCATTTTCCTAGAAAATGCCAAAATCCCAACTTGGCATTCCTTTGAATTATATCCTATTTGTGTCAATTTGATCAAGCTCAATACTTAAAATGTTATTGGCACACTTTACTCTTCAAGAGTAAAAGTCAACTTCTTATTTT
>JBBUKS010000002.1:3543557-3561883 GCA_038050645.1 Hedychium gardnerianum | reverse complement strand
AAAACTTTCATGGGACCGGGCCGGTCACCCCAAGTCCGACGTTACCAGACTTGATTAATCTTTTTTTTTTCATCCTCTTATTCTTGTTCCCACGGAATGGACTGATAGCTAGTGCATGAGGTGTTGCCACCATGAGGTCTGAGGATCAAATCCTGACTAGTAGCCAGGTTCCTGTCCTCTCTCATGCACTGGTCATTGTTCGGGCTAGCTAGACTAGTCCCCGTGATTTATCTCCTCCGTGTTGATCCTGGGACGGGCTGGCGGGTGCGCTGGGGGCGAGCATTTCGCCTTTTGCCACTATTGTATCCTCTTATTCTTGCCCCCGGGGCAATGGTGCAATGATTAGACCCTTCAATGGATAACCAAGGGATCTAAGGTTCGAATCTCAGCTACGGCGCATTGCAGGAAATTTTTCCTCCAATGAAAAGCGGGCCTAAGAATGTTGGTCATTTGGATGTGTCTCTATTAGCGCTTCTCAATTTATCCTGATGACCGGTGAGAAACTTCCATAGGGTCGGGTCGATCATCTCAGATCCGACGTTATCCGATCTAGTTAATCAATTTTTTTTATCCTCTTATTCTTAACTTCGGGTAATGATGTAGTGGTTAGGTACTCCAGATAATCAAGGGATTTAAAATTCGATTTTCAGTTGTGGCAGGGAATTTTTTCCTTCAGTGAGAAATGAGCCTAAGAATGTTGGTCATTTGGATGTATCTCCATTAGTACTTTTCGATTTATTCTGATGGTCGATGGAAAAAAATTCGTGAGACCAGGCCGGTCACTTCCCGGGCTAGTCAATGAGGCTAGCTGTGTTTATCATTTTTTTTTTATGCTCTTATCCTTGCCTCGGGCAATGATATAATAGTTAGATTTTCAATGAATAATCATCTTAGCTACGTTGTATTGTCGGAAATTTTTCCTTTAATAAGAAGTGAGCTTGGTCGTTTGGATGCGTTTTAATTAATATTTTTTGATTTATTTTGATGATTGATAAAAAAAATTTTACAAAATCGGATCAATCATTTTAAATTTGATATTATCTAATCTGATTTTTTTTAGTTTTATATGTACTCTTATCCTTTGTGCCTCTTTGAACATCTGTTGAGGACCGAGACCGCAAGCTTGGGATATTCTCTGAAAGTTAAAACCCGTTCCATACGTAATGCCCCCTCGCCATGTCTGGGAGATGCGACCCCGTGCAAAGCGTGTCCTAATTAGGGCTCAGAAAAAGACAGAATAGGGCAGCACTAGCCCAATCGCAAAGGGGGACGAAGCGCAAGTGAGTGCATGAATGCACATTTCTTTTTTGCATTTGCAAAGTCAAGATTTTCGCAAGCTGATGTTAGAGGGCAGTATCTTGAAAATACTATTAAGATTTAATTATTTTTTCCCCTCAAAATACATTTAATGTTTTATCAATCTCAAAATGCCCTTTAATTTTTTTTTTCTTTCATTGTCAAAAATACTTTTTATGTGGTTGACGTAGAAATGAAAATATTGAAATTAACAAAATTTGAGGGATATTTTTGAAATGCTATTAATAATTATTAAAAAGATGAATTCTAAGGCTAAAGGTAAGTTAAGTCGAGTACCCTGTGGTGCTTAAGATCAGATAATCGAGTTAAGCTTAAAATGAATAAGTCATACAAATGATTGTTAAGTTTGGTGTGATTTTGTTTTTTAAAATTTGAATTTGATTTATTTAGATATTATTGAGTTATTAATTTATTTGATAATATAAATTTTTTTATTCATTTTAATTTTTTTTTATTTAATATGTTGATAAGAATTTATTGATAACGTGATTTATAAATTTTATTTATAAATATTATTCATGAATAATTCATATTCATCCATGTAGGGGTGTTTAATTGGCTAGTAGGTAATACATTTCTTACAATGGGACAGAGAGATTAATTTTCAACGAGCGCATGTTTTCGAGAAAAAACTTCACTTAATCCTTAGTCATTTGACAGTCGGCTAAAAGTTGATCCTATGATTTATCTTCTTTCACATAACTTTGAGACCAACTATGAAGAGCGTCTAAAATAAACGTAATCAACTTTTATTATAATTTATTACAATGAATAATTCATAATTTCTATTCATAAAATTAATGAACTAAATTCATACATTCAAATTTATTTATTTAATTAATATAATTAAATAAGTTATTCAAATTTATTCATTTAACAGTTGTTGTATATTAAATGAATATAAATAAATTATTAATCGATTAAACATCAAATTTGATTCATTTATAACCGGGGATGGATCTAAAAATTATAATTAGTATGTGCTTAAATTAAATGTAATAAATTATATATTATTATAAAAAAATAAATTTTATACATGTATATAATCAAAAAAATACACTATACTGTTCTATAAAATTGTGTCTATCAAATTTTGAAATATAAAATTCATTTATAATATAATTTATATTTATATCTTCAATTAAATTCCGTTCAATATAAAATATTCAACAATTATCAAAAAGTTATCTTTTATTTTATTATGAAGTGTCATTTTATATATTTCATTGTGAACAAATTTACATTATGATATTCAGTTAGTTAGTTAATAATAAATTTATTATAATAAAATAGGAATTAATTTTTAGCTGACTTATGTCTTTGAAAAAAATTCTAACAATTTGACTATTCTTAAGAGGTATCTAGTTGACTAGTAAATGATAATTTTATTATAATGAGATAAGGATTAATTTTTGATGAACACATATATTTTTTTAAAAAAAACTTCACCTATTTTTAATTATTTAATAATCGATTATAAAATAATTTTATAATTTATCTTTCTTGAGATGGGTTGTAAAGGGTATCTGTAATTTTTTTTTTTTTGCTATATAGTTGATGATTAATATATGAGATATTATCATCATGAGGTTTGAGAGTCAAATCCTGATTAGTAGTCAGGTTCTTGCCCTTTTTTATGTACTAGTCATTGTTCGGGCTAGCTAGACTAGCCCCTGTGATTTATCTCCTCCGTGTTGATCCTGGGACAGACTGACAGGAGCGCTGGGACGAACATTTCGCCTTTTATCACCATTATGCGTACCTTGTCAAATGTCTATGAAGAAATAATCTTATTGCATAGTGATGGAATAGCAATGGCGATAAATATAAATTCACAAACACTCTTGAATAAATCCATAAAATAGGAACTATTAATAAGTATCCATCTAACGTATAATTATAATAACTTCTACTCTTTAATTAATTTATAATTGATTATCTCACCATTAAATGACAAAATATCCTTATTAACAATATTTAACTAAAATTTTTAAATAAAAAAATGCAAATTAAGTTTAATACAAGTTTCAAAACCATAAAAAGCCTTTTAATAATTTGAAAACAAATTTAAATTTGGCATCTTAATTTATTCTTGCCATGTGTGAAATGCTACCATTTAACATATTAATTTTGTAAAATTAAAATAAATCCCTAAATAAATGTTTTTGATAATAAACTATTTATTAAGTACCCATCTCTTCTTAATTTCTAATCATTTTTTATAATAATTTCATGCTCATTTATTACTTGACATTTAATTCACTAAAATTTGTTTAAATTAAAAAAAATGCATCAAGAGCTTCCTAATATTTCAACTCTCAAGTCTCTATAAATCAATCAATGTACATCGAGCAATCAAGGAAGACATGGCTCTTAAGCTATCAACTTTGGTGATCTTTCTTATCGCCTCAGTTCTTGTTGCACGCGAAGGCAAGTATCTTTTTTCTTTTAAAAATGTATTTATTTATTTATATCGTAGAATGAGCGATCGAAATAGAAATAGTTTTAGTATGTGATCATCTTTGCATGGTTATCACAGTGGAAGTTGAGGCAAAGTCTAGCTATGTGATCCCGAAGAGTGAGTGTCCATATTTCGATTGTGTGCCGGCCGCGGACATATGTTACAAGGAGTGTGCTACTTTGGGATGTTCCAAATGTATCGTTAAGCCGCCACCATCACTTGCGGTGAGAAATAGCGGCTCGTATTGCTACCTTTGTTGTTGTATAACTTAAAGTCGAAAGATTACGCGACTTTTTAGTTGCTTATAAAATAAAAAGTAATCGAGTGTTGTTCTTCTCAACATCCAATAGTCGAAAAATTATTTGCCAATTTAATTTCATTTTATTGCCATTGCTAGTTTTTTATTTCGGTTTCAATCATGATCATGATCGATTCATGCAACCTAGTAAAACAAATGAATTGCATTAAATTGTTTCACTCTATTTTAATTTTCTAAATGAAAAATAATACTAATTATTTAGTTTCATTTTTGAAAAAAAAAATTATTTCATTTCTATTTACTTTAAAATAATAAGAGAAATTAATTAATTAATTTTTATTTTGCGAAAATATTTTTAAAACTTTCAATGGAGAATATGATTTCATTTAAAATTTTCCAATTACTAGGCATAATTTTAATTTTGCAAAACTAAATGTAACAATTAAATTAAATTTATAATTTTTATAAATTATACAACAAAATTTAAAATTATTTCCATTCAAAGAAACCTAAGATTATACATCACTTGCAAGCTTTCAAACTCCCAAAACCTAAAATAAAGTTAAAATTTTGAAAAACCACATATAAAAATTTAATTACATGGTTTAGGAAACTTAAGCAATGTTTAAAAGAAAAGAAAACAAAAGAAATAAATTGTGTTAAAGTTATTTATTTAGTGTGATGTTTAAATTTATCATTCTTTTAAGAAAAATCCCCATAAATTAGATGTTTAAATTTAAAATTATAAGTTAAATTTGCAATATTATAAAATTTATTTATTTTTCACACAAAATACATATTTAATAGTGTTCTACAAGTTTAATTTATGAAAATAAATACAATTTCTTAAAATCATTTATTACCAGGATAAACACGTGAAAATACTTTAATATTTACGAATATATTTTATTTAATGGAATAGTAATAATAAATAATGTTTATATATATTAAAAATTATGATTTTACCAATATAATCATGAAAATAAATCATCATTAATTAGTAACTAATTACAATTATTTTTTATTTTACCAATATATATATATATATATATATTAATGATTATGATTTTACCCCTAGAAATGTTGAAAGAGATAGACCTCATCATTTGTGCTATTCACCCCTCTAGCACCCTATTTTTTAAAAAATAAATCTAAAAATATTGATCGCTTAAATATACCTTTCCCTCATCAGTAGGACTTGTCAAACGGCTTTCGGAGTAATGTCAAAGAACAATCATATACACATTTATAAGCGTAGGAAACATCCTTTGCTAGACGATTTAAACTAGATGATGGCTCATTCATTCCATAATCTTCCACTGTTCAAACTTGTAAACTCCCTTAAAAGTCTAATACAAGTTCTTTAGCATTCCCCATGTTAACAATTGCCAACAGAAAAAAGTGAATAGCATTGTTTAATGTACATCATTCAAATAACCAGAGATGTTCGAGGTACTAAAAGAGCAGCATAATTATATTCACAGGATTACTAACCACAAGAACAACTCAGTAATTGCAATTATATACCTTTCTTTAAAAGGTTTATCAAATAGATAAAAGTACCCAGTAGAGGTGCAATACTGACTGATCTACCATATAGACTTGTACAGCTTTGTATACTGCCTTATTCATGGCTCGATGGCATCACCTTTCGTATCTGCATCCTCTACTGTGTTTTTGTAGGTATAGAACTTTGCAATCACTAGATACACAAGAAAGTTCAGAACACTGAGAATTGCCAAAAGCCAAAAGAAGTAATCCAGGTGGCCTTGATTAAGATTGTCAGGAATCCATCCGGGTTTTCCGTTCTTTGTAGTAATGGATGTGACGATTGTAACGAGCAAGGTACTCAGGTAGTTTCCAAGTGCCACGGTGGTAAGCGAGAGGGCTGAGCACATGCTCCGCATTGCGTCAGGTGCTTGGTTATAGAAGAACTCTAGTTGCCCGATGAAGGTGAACACTTCAGCAGCCCCTATGATGAAGTATTGAGGTACTTGCCAGAATATTGAGATTGAAACATAGTCATCTTTGTCATTGTATAAGTTGTGCCGTGCCACAACTTGCAGCCTAACAACCTCGAGAATACCAGCTGCCAACATTGGAAAGATGGAGATGAAAAGACCAATGCCCATGCGCGTCAGCTGGGTGAAGCCGCGATCCCGGCCAGTGAATTTCCGCACGAATGGTACTAAAAAACGATCATAAATTGGAACCCACACAATTACACTAATGGTATCGAAGATGGAGAGAGAAGCCGATGGTATCTTGAAGTGGGGGCCCATATGGGGATCCAGAGTGTTGCCTTGGAGGACAAACATGGTGCTCATCTGGCCGTAGACAGTTGAGAAAATAATGCCACTTGCCCATATAGGAAGAAGTCGGAGAACACTCTTCAGCTCCTCAATTTGGGTGACTGTACAAAGTTTCCATGGATTCACTGAACCCTTGTTCTTGTCTTCTTCAGTCTCTACCGCAGCCTTGTCAAGGAAGCTGAACGAGGAAATTTTAAAAAATGCAAACATAGGGTGCTTATTAAGGAAAATTAAGCTGGGTAAAATGAACAATTTTCTAAATAAGGAATGGAAAAAGAATTACAAGGTATACACATCCAGACATTGCAGAAAGAAGTAATAATCAGTTTGTGAAAGTTTAATCAAACTTGATCAACTCAGGCACGGTAGGATTAACGTACAATCATTATACTTCAAAACAGCCAAAATAAGTATTTCCAGAGTAGTCATCCTGTTTTCTGCTTCCTTAGGTAGTGTATGTATCAGATTAGGAGACAAATTATGCATAGTTAATAAAGTTGTAATATTTAAATATATTAGTAGCAAAAACTTGTTCATAAATTTGCAGGATTGTGGTTCCCTTACTACAAGCATAATTCATTTAGTTATTAGTCTATACAATATTGTCGGCATCTTGATTCAAGTAAACAACTATCTTGTCCAATCTATAATTTGTCTCTCATGGATTATGTTACAGATCACGAGTTCTAAAATCATGAAACTGTTCGGGCTAGCTAGACTAGCCCCCGTGATTTACCTCCTCCGTGTTGGTCCTGGGACGGGCTGGCGGGGGCGCTGGGGGCGAGCGTTTTGTCTTTTGCCACCATGGAGTTTATATTAGCAATCTTCACATGATCAGCAATATATGCTTGTATGCCTCTCCAGCAAGCTTGTGTTTTTACCGATAACCTACATGCTTGAGACTAAGAATGGTTAAAGATTTACTCAGTTGAGGTCCTAGATTGTTGGTACATGATCTATGTTAGTTGAGGTTCCAGATAAGTGCTAGTTACATTACTGGTTGAGAGTTCTTGTTTTTGGTTCTGTATTTAGAATATTCATGAGTTGATTATAGCTATAGTTTTGTGTACATAGTGTTTATAGTTTGTGATTTTCTAGCCAATTTGTCCTCTGTTTTTGTACTTTGTGATGGATCTTCTCAACCGTTCCTATATTGTCTACTAATTCATCTTAATTCAAAACATAAATTTCTTATATCCATAGGT
The DNA here is from genome assembly GCA_038050645.1 of Hedychium gardnerianum. Classification (NCBI taxonomy): domain Eukaryota; kingdom Viridiplantae; phylum Streptophyta; class Magnoliopsida; order Zingiberales; family Zingiberaceae; genus Hedychium; species Hedychium gardnerianum. The sequence goes on along the minus strand of JBBUKS010000002.1, from coordinate 3,554,329 downwards.
GGAGGAGCTGAAAAAACAATATGGATCAGCTGAAAAATCTAACTATCGATCATATCTTAGGATCGGTAGGATTGGGATTGGTTAAAATAATTTAAAAAACAATATTAAATATATGGAATAAGAAAAAAAATCTTAGGATTATAATATCATGCTTCATTAAGTGCTTACAAAGTTATGTATGATCTAAGCTTCATCAAATAAATTTAACATTGTATATATTATATGTTGTATCAGTTAACTGTTATTTTAAAATCCAACTATTGAATAAATAATATCACTTTGATTGATAGTTGTATTTTTATAATTACTAAATAAGATTAATGAATGAATGAATGAATGAATGAATTTTTGTTAAAATACTTTAAATTTATTATCGAATAAAGTTTAGGATAGTTAACAATTAGGTGTATTTCTTGCTTGGAATCTTAGAATGGGGTGGAAACTTAGAATGGCATTGCACTTTAATTGCTAACACTATTAAGTGTATTTCTGGCTTGGAATCTTAGAATGAGGTGGAAACTTAGAATGACATTGCACTTTAATTGCTAACACAATTAAATTACATAATCTACGGCTGGCAAATTTATCATGGAGCCTTTGCATCAGATATGAAAAAACCCACAAATTTGCATGTCGGTGTTTGGATGAATTATAGTCCCAGACTGACAGTTTACTTAGGCCAGTGACAGTATCTATCTTAACGTGTCATTGTCGTTGGTGTTTGGATGGATTATAGTCCCAGACTGACAGTTTACTTAGGCCAGTGACAGTATCTATCTTAACGTGTCATTGTTGGACTCTAGTTCATCAAATATGTCTAGGTTGTTTATATTTGGGATAGGCTGCATAATGGTGTTCTGCTATGATTATGTTCATATTTTCTATGTGAAATACATTGTGGAATAATTTGTCGATCATAATCCTTGCATCTTTATCTGTTTTGGTGATTATGATTTTATTTTGTGTTTCAATTAGCTCTTCCTTTTTCACATTTTCATTTCAATATCTGGATTAATCCTGTCATGTTGTGTCACTCACCTTGTAAATCAGTCATATTCTTGTCTCCTTTCTGGAAGAATGCCCTTTCCATGTTGGATTTTGTTACACGCGCCATATTTCATGTCATGTTTAACGTGGTGCTGGAATATCTGGCTAGCCAACCTTGTTCATGAATTAGTTATATCTGGGTTACCATACTCAACCTAGTGTTCTTTGAATTCAGGCATATATCCACCTATTTTTGGTTCATATGGATATGTAAGTTGATATAGTACAAGACATCATGAAATTGAATCTTGGTTCTTCCCCTATTATTTCAATTCATCTATGCTTATTTAATTCTCTTATGGGCCTGTTCATGAACAGCCCATGGGTGTATGCTTTGTACTCACTTGTAATTTGGTTCTTGACAATATGTTCAGATTTTGTTTGGTGTCACCATGTGGGAGATAGAATTTTTAACCCATTTATCATTTTTTTTCTTGATTGCTTAAACTTGTGATGATAACCAATCAAATATTTTAACAATCTTAGTTTTCTCATCAGGTTTATATACATTGAATATAGTGTTGGAGGCTTCATTTTTAGCTGGTATTGACAATGATTGGCTATAACAATTTTCTTTCACTTCCATTTACCTTGACATTGCACAAAAACATGATGTTTGTTCTGATTCTTGCTATGCCTCATCTACCATGGTTGCCTTCAGAAAGTGGATTCAAATGATATGGAAAGAAAGTTACTATAAACCTATGATCTAGCACACGTAGGTATTCTTGTCTTAAGATCAGTACTCATGGCTTTAAACTCTCTTTAGCAGTAAAGAAAAACAAATAAAGCAAGTTGCCATTCTCCACTATTACACTCGTTACCCTTGCTGCTTCAAGGTCAGCTAATGGGGACACAGTCATGTGTCAATGTGTCTTCTTGATTAGAACTGTGGTCCTCATCATGACCCTTAATTATTGTGACTCTCTCACACATGAATTCTTTATAATGTATTGAATCTTCAAGATCTTATGATTGTGGAAAGTCCTATGTTTGCGTTTGCATACATCTCTTTAATCCATTATGCAGTACTAGCAGCTATTCATACTCTTTATACTTGAGGATTATTCTGGTGAGTGAATTGAATCATCTCAATCCAATCAGCTTGAAAGGAATCCAAGTTCTTCTAGTGCAGAGCACTAATCCTTCTGACTTGATTAATAGTTTGAATGCAAATTACAATGTATTTTTCTCATGAGTTCTTAACTCATTGTTAGCGTCTGCAGATATCAGCATCGATGAATTTGGCAGAGAAGCAGATGACTCCCAAACTGATGATGGAGAGTACCTGGAATTATGAAATATGAGCGTGCATGAATAATTTTTTCCAATCAAATTTCATCAGCCATACAACTCGTCTCAAAATGGACGTCGCACTTTCATATCTCCCTCACAGGGATTTTTTTCCCTTTCTTGTATGAATTTTAAGCTTCCGAAAAAGCCATCAATGAATTCTCATCATAGCACTTTATCTGTTTAAGATTTGTGTTGTTCCGATTTAATGAAGACAGCAATAAGAAATAACCAGAGAGGAATGCATGAACTGTGTAATGATGCATCATAATTTTTTACTTCTTGAAAAAATAAGCCTTCATCGACAATTTCATTTTCTTCCTAATATTGCATTTTGTACAAAAGCACCTTAATTAGCACAATTTCCACCAAAAATCTTTTGCAGTAAAATGTACTTTGAAGAAAAATACTTCAATTATTTTATCGTCAGTGTGAAATTCGTATGGAGAACTAAATAAATACTTTTTAAAAAAAATAATTAATCGGTAATTTCTAAATTATAATAAGTTAAGCGATGAGTGAATTTTCGAAATGTACATTTAACAGAATTGATTAAATTGTGGCAGGTAAATTCTGCCCAGGCACGGCAAGGTCCACACCAGACTGTTAAATGGGCCATTAACTGGGCCGTTCTTCTCTTGCTATATACTTTCTGTTTGCTACGAAAAGACCGAAGCAGGAGCGAATTGCGAATCCCACTTTCAACTTGCCTCGATCTCCGATCTCGGTCTCCGCCGGCGGTAGTACTCCCAGGCGACGGTGATGGCGGCCACCCCCGACCTTCTGTTCGGCCTCCGCAACAGCTTCTACTTGGGCGCCTACCAGGCCGCCATCAGCAGCAGCGACATACCAAACCTCCCCACCGACGACGCCCTCGAGCGCGATGTCATCGTCCAACGCTCCTACATCGGCATCGGATCCTACAAGGTCCGACTTCCCCCTCGTGATATTTACTCTCCTCCTATGGATCTGTTCTTATTTGCCCAAAGATTCGGATCTCTGACTGCATCTCTGCTTCTTTGCAGCTTGTCATAAATGAGATCGATTCGTCGGCACCTACTGCTCTCCAAGCCGTCAAATTACTCGCCCTTTACCTCTCCGGAAGCAAGGTTCGAGTTTTTTTCTTCCTTTCTTCTCATGTGCCGATCAGATCTTGAATTTGATAGGTTTGATTTGATACATTTCGGACGCATTTCCTGTGATCTGGGAGGTTTAGGGTTCAATGATAGTCGTGCGATTCCACCTTTTTGTTCTTTCTGATTATAACACTAAATAGCAATCTTAATTGGCAAACAGAGGAACTTACTTTTTACAAAAAAAATTCCTGTCGGCAAATTATGCTCAACATAAGATATAATTACTGATTTCTCTCATAAACCTGTATTAACAAATATTAAGATTGAGATTTTGAATCTTAATCACGAACTGAACTATGTGGCCAACTTTTATTTTAGAAAAAAAAAATGCAGAAATCTGCTGGATGGGTGAGCATATGCTTATAGTTTCACATGAAACCAAATTATTGTTACCTAACTAAATCAACATATGAACTTGTTCTTAATACAAGCTATTTTAATAATTATTTTGTTTCACATGAATCCAAGTTATTGTTTTCGAACTAAATCAACATATGAACTTGTTCTTGATACAAGCTATTTTAATAATTATTTTAATCTGACTAATGTTTCATGTCTAATACCATAGGTAGCACTGTCAGTGGGGGAGTGGGAATGGAGGAAGTTGGATCATTATAGCTATTATTTTATTAAAATTACAACATTTAATTGTCATGTCATAACTTAAAGGTTTATGTATGAAAAAATTAACTGTATATGTTTGTTCTAATCTTGATAGGATGTTATAAATAGGTCATATTAAAAGGATACGATGGATTGACAACACTCATACCAGTCGTGATCTTTTTAGCAATTAACCTTATAATTTTAAATTATCTATTGAATTTTTTATGAATATTGTTTTTAATATGGGCGTTTATCTATTAAAAATGTGCAAATGTTGGAAATCCAAAGTTTTCTCCACTGATACTTTATCTGTAAGAAAGTCCCTATTTCCATGTGTCCAAATCAGTTGGTGGCAAGAAGAATGGATGACAGTAAAGATAGATGCAAGGATTAAGAGAAGTTTTGAAACAAGGATGGGATTCACAGGGAAGAATAACTCGTTAAAGATGCTCTTGAGGTGGCTCAAAATGGTGGCAGCAAAGTTTCCCCCTTTTTTGCCACTGGCTTATTGCCTGAAGCCATTAAGTATCCAGATGCAGTCCATATATCAATGGATCGATTTTCCATGTAGACCTAAAAAAGTTCTCTTTTTTCGTTTTTACAATTGATTAGATTGGAGATACAAAATGTATTTATGGTTCAAGGATTTCTCAGAATATGGGGAATGAGTTATTTCATCATTTCTTCTATGCCTCATCATGATAAATGCACCCTGATGGATTCTCATCATATCTTATTTTTGTTAATTAGGAAGCTGCTATTTCGAGCATCCAAGAGTGGTTAAGTGATGCTGCAATAGGAAACAATCCTGTCCTTCGTTTGATTGCCGGGATCATATACATGCATGAACAAGACTACAATGAGGCACTGAAACATACCAATGCTGGTGGAACCATGGAACTGTGAGCGGCTACTTTCAGCAAAGATAAATATATGCTTATCTTGATTATTTGGTTCTCAGTATGGATTTTATAACCTGTAGCTTATGTTCTCTTCTCTATTTCACCCAAAAACTAAAAACTTCTTGGTAAATTTGCTAGATGGTGATTTTCTTGAAATCACATAGTTTATTCATGAAAAATTACTGATCCATTTACTATCTGTATCTAGAATTTCTGCTTCTTATAAACCTCTTTCTGAGTATATTATGTTTTGTTTTTTTATTTAATTTTTTTGGGATCTAACACATTTTGCTGTGACAATTAGATGGCCTTGTTTGTTAATGTTTAATATAAATACATAATTTTTTTTACTTCATATGTTCCCCAAGATTGAGTTTGACACTGAATTTTAGAATGATAAATAGTCTAGTAAATTTGGATTTATGGAATTTGAATACTCACATTTTGAATTTTATATTCCACATAGGTGAAAGCTGTAATTTGTTTCACCAGACTATCCTTTTAGTTCAATGCTGCGTTTTTATTGCAGCTAATCTGTTATTGGTTTCTGAAGTATGGTTGAATTTTAATACCTTTTGCAGCTACGCACTGAATGTACAAATATTCATTAAGATGCATAGGTCAGACTATGCAGAGAAACAACTTAAAATGATGCAACAGATTGATGAGGATCATACGCTAACCCAACTTGCAAATGCGTGGTTAGATTTGGCAGTGGTAGGCCTAGTTATTAACGATTGCAGCAAATACTGATATTCAGCTTTGACAAGTTCATCTCAATTATCTCATGTTTCAGGGTGGTTCTAAGATACAGGAAGCTTATCTGATTTTTCAAGACTTCTCTGAGAAATACCAGATGACTGGATTGGTTTTAAATGGTAAGGCTGTTTGTTGTATCCACATGGGTCACTTTGACGAAGCTGAGTCCTTACTGCTTGAAGCACTAAACAAGGTAAAACTTGAAATTTTATTAAAATTTGTGTTGAACAATCAAGCAGTTCTGTTGAACAATCAAGCAATTCGTCAGTTATATTTTGATTGATGATAATGCTATTTTAAAGTCCATTGCAAACTATTCAGTATATAAAATATGAGATTTATGATTTCAGGATGCAAAGGATGCAGAGACTTTGGCCAACCTTCTTGTATGCAGTCTTCACCTAGGCAAGCCTTCCACAAGATTTCTCAAGTAAGCAATTGATACCCTCTTCTCAACCATATTCTATGTTTCTCAGATTTGATTATGGATAACTTAAATGGATACAGATCTAGATGCATCATTTGTTCTATTAGTGGAAATGTGTGGTTTAGTAGGTATATGTTTCCAACACATTATACCCTCCAGGTTTGTGTTATGTCAGCATTGGTTGGGGGACTGCCAAGTCCAAGTAACAAAGACAACATTAAAGAAATTCTAAGAGATAAAGGCATTGTTTTGTGATGATTATCTTAACTTTCACTTTCAATAATCTTCTAAGTTGTCTCGAATCTTTTCTTGTGTTTTTGGAGGACTAGTGTTGTCACATAATCAAGGTATCCACCCAGTTCTCAAGGCTTAGAGAATGTAGACAAAAAAGATATTCTTAAACAAGATTGCTACCTAATACCCATAGATAAGAGCTCATTTATGTTTGTTCATAACTATGAGTGGATAAACTTGATTGATTGAATCAGTGAGCAATCCTAATAACAGAACAATTTGGCTCGTTAATATTCATGAACAATGTTCACATCAAATTTTTGACAATGCTTGTGAATTATGCCTAAAAAATGTGTGTGGACAAATTCATTTATATATATTTGTTTATAGACCTGTCTAGGTTTTCAACATAACATGTGCTTAGTTTTTTTTTTTCTCAAATAGGTATCATAATTGCATTTTTTGCATACTAAGCTTACATAAATAATCTTTTCTAGTTGATATGAGCACTTAAGCATTAGTATGTTATTTAAACTTGTAAACAGTGTTATAAACTAGAAGGAAAAAATATCTGTTTAGAATGGTCCATCTTATTTTTAAACAAATAAGATAGGTTTCCTTTTATGAAGTGCCTTCAAGTTAGGTTTCATTTTCTGAATTGCAATTTAACTTAGTACGCAGAAGTTGCATCTAGTAGAGCACTTGAGATTGAGTAAATACTCAAGCTCAATTCAAGCATTACTAGTTCTTTTAATAAATAAACTTGAACCCGATTATACTCAAGTATAAATTACTATTGCCAAACCAAATATAAAACTCTACTACCTGAACCTGATTTTCTTTACTTGTATTGGTCCTAAATTGGAGAATAGTCACTGTTTAGGTTGCCTTGCCATAAACTCTCATCTATAGTCTCTCACAGTAGTAATGATCTCTAAATTGGACTTGGCAATCTCTTCCAAACCATTCAAAAATTGCATCTCTGACACGCCCTGTGGCCTATTGATGAGGTTGTTTGTTCGTCTTGAACTTCCAGGCCTAGAGATGATTGATAAACTTACTCTTTTTCTTTAATTGTGCAGCCAGTTGAAGCTGTCACATCCGGACCATATGCTTGTCAAACGCCTTGCAACAGCTGAAGATAACTTCGATAGAGCTGTTCAATCCATCGCATGATTCTATGATTTGCTCAAGTGGAATTCTACTCTCGATCACTACTCTGTTGTCGCCTTCTTTTTGTTCTTGTTCTTGTTTTGTGATTGTAATGCTCGTTCTCTACCAGTCAGATAATATTTTTCCCTGATATATTGAACCATTGAATTGCCTACTGACTTAGGATGTGCTTTTGTCTTTTAGATTTGAATTTTTACCACGATACTTGATCTGTCTATATATGTTTATTTGTTTAATAAAAATAGAATTTCTTTTATAAAATATATAGAGAGAACGCTTAGATATGCTATATATTTTATAATTCACCTTGTGAGCATAAGTGTAATTTTTTTTAATTAAATATTATAACATAAATTTTAAAGATTAAATTTTAAACTTAAATTTTAATTTTTGAAAAATAAAATTAAACCTGTCTGGAGTGTGTAACATAGTTTATATATATATATATATATATATTTCAAATTTGACGTCATATGATGGGTGGGACGGGATGATCAACTCATCATTATGTGGGTTGGTTGGGAAATTTTTAATCAGATGGATTACGTGGGTTAATTTATAAGTTAATTAAAAACTATATATAAAAAAATTTGAAAATTAAAAATTAGGATTGTGAATTATGATCTTTCCTGTTTTAGCTGCAAGTTTCTTGTATTGATTCATATATGAAATTAAAACTTTGGTATCTTGACATACCAGTATTTCTAGATCGAGGTAGGCTTGATTTTGTTAAGTAGTGGAGCCTACGACTACGACTGAGTCTTCCAGAGTAATAATTCTTCTTATTTGTGACAAGATATTCTGCGTTTCATCAGCAGCAGCTACTAGCTTGTCATATTGCTCTGGGTACATCATCCTCCACTGGATGAATGTTTTCTTCTCTATTTCTCCCAATAGGTTTTCAATGTATAACACCTTTGTTTTCTTATCAGACCATATCTTTGAATCCACGACGTTAGTTGTTATGGATTCCCATCTTGAAATCATGTCATTGTAAAGGCCGATATTATCTGACAAAACCAATAAAGCTCCCGACTGTTGTTGGGCCGAAGGGAGTGTCCATGACTCTGTATTGTAGCCCATCTTCAGTTTCCCTATTTTTGATGATAGGAAATCCTTGTTATGATAGGGATTGGAAGTAGTCGGCTGCTCAGTTGCTGGTGCATATTGAGGCGGTCCCATCATTGTATCTTCTGGTGGATTATAATTTAAAATTGCTGATGTTGAGGACGCCATTATTCTTTGGACTGGATAATCCAAATCTAGACCTTCTTCGAGGTCCAATATTAAAACTTGTTCCTCATGTTCATCATCAAAAAGAGAGTTAGAGGAAAAATAATCACGATCACTCCCACCACCTTCCGCAAATGGATTGGTCCATTCATCATCGCTGGATAGTGTGTATAAGGAGTCGGACGTTAGCCTTGTAATATAATCTTCCAGGCTAGTATTGGTGTGGCTAGACGTTGATGCTTGTGGCCGACTGGTTGGTAGTGGATCCAGCGGCTTGGGTAACAAAACCCTCAGAAGGCCTTCCCATTCCGGAGTATTGGGTAGTATGACCTTCCCGTGGACTTCAGCTTCCACTGTTACCTGCTTATCTTCTTCAATAAGCGGAGCTTTCCCTTTACCTTTGGGTGTACATAAAATTCTTGAGGTTGAACCGAATCCCTGGTTGCCTCGTTCTGTTGCTGGTAATTCTTCAATTTCATAAATATCAGGGGTAATAATTTTTTCCAGAATTAATTGTGTCACTGCCTCTCCCTGATGTAGTCGAACTTCTTGATAAGTCATATTGAATACCAGAATTTTAATTTCTCCACGATAATCATTGTCAATCACTCCTGCTCCAATATGTATGCCCTTCTTTTGTGAAATACCAGACTTTGGAGCAATTCTTCCATAATATCCTTGTGGAATGACCGCAGCTATTCCTGTGGATAATAGCTTTCTTTCTTTTGCAGGTATTATGTAATGTTCTGTAATAAATAAATCATACCCTGCTGCTCCCGCGGACATTCTTAATGGAATCCTAGCATTGTGATGGAGTCTTTTGATGTATAACTTCAGTTCTTCTTTCGGCTCTTCTTCGCATAACATGGCCAGAATTTCCTGCTCAGGTGTGCAGTCTTCAACATCCTCTAATGTTACTGTAGGGGTTGCCATTGTTGGAAGCATCGTATACGCTTGGAATTGTAGGGATATACTTCCATCTAGGAGTGTATTTGTAGAAACTCTCGTTGGGGCTTGAGGGTTCCTCCTTTGTGATGGTCTTACGATCCATCGTTGCTGTTGTAACTCAGCAGTTGTAAACCTTGTGCCTGGTAAAGCTACCACGCCTCTACTGGCAAGGTAATCTGCAACATTTTGAACATTATAAGCAAAGTTAGTAAAGCTTGTATTTGTTAACCTTCCAATCATCATCCTTGTAATGAGAAGGTTGCTAACTCCGCCTTGCCAATTATTATAACCATGTGTCTGAATGGATAATTCCACATGATTGGCAAAGTCTTCAATTGTCATCATGATATCTGGAATGACATATACCATCTGCGTTCCGTTTGTTAGGTCCATTTCCATGGTTGCAATAATGGACCTGTCATCACGCCATCTGGTGTCTCGAAGCATTACTAGAGTCATTACTCCAGTGTCTCGCCGATGAAGGGTATATACCCTAATCATAACCAGGCCAATATGGATATGATGAAAGCTTGCTTGGCGCGGAGCTTGATGGCTCTGTTCAGTGACAAGTGGGAGATCCGCTTGACTTTCTTCGACGCACATTATATCTTCTTCAGAGTAGTGCTGATATACTCTGTGATTTGCTGGTTGGAATCCCCTAGAGTAAAGTACTTCTGCAGGGACCATATTTGCTCGTTGAGATCTAGAAATTTCCAGCTAGGTTTACTTGTCATTTCTTTTTCTCCTGGGATAATATATCAGATGGGTTTCTGAATATAAGTATAGATCCCTTTTTCTTTGGAATTACTGGGTCTGTCCCCAGATTCAGTCCTCCAATTTTCTTTGAAAGTTCGTCTATCGACTGCTCAAGCTCCTTTGATGGTGTTTGAGCCACAGGCGGTGCTGCTATACTTCGTTTCAAGCTTTGCACTTGCTCTTCTAACCCTTGAACCTGTATTGAAAGGTTACTGATTAAGGCAATAAGAGTATTATTCTATTTAATAAGAGTTCTCT
>JBBUKS010000002.1:3529582-3543457 GCA_038050645.1 Hedychium gardnerianum | reverse complement strand
ATAGATCTAGAAGAAAACCTAGAATATGTAAATATTTTATCTTCGCACGGATCCGGTGGCAAAGGATCTAGGGCTTTTCGCTGCGCATTTGCGTGTTTAGCGCCCTAGAATTCCTTACAGTGTCTTCATCTTCCTCATTTGATTCTTATTCATCTTCTGATTCCGACATTGGTTGAGGTTTTGACTTGGTTTCCTTTCTTATTTTCCCTATAAACAAAGTTATATATCTTTCTCGGTTTGACTCGAGTTAGCCTGTTCGTGTAGTTCAAATTCATAAAATATTTCATCTAATTTAACAATGGGCAAATCCATAGATACCTTGTATGCATCCACCATTTATGCCCACAATGTATTCCGGGGAAAAACTTTTAGAGCATACCTTATTATATTCCGATTTTCCATCGTCTGTCCAATTGCGTGGAGTCCGTTTAAGATATCTTTGATCCTTGCGTGTAGTTGATTTGCATTCTCTATTCTATATTTGAATATTAAATAAATAATTTACAAGTAGGTCTCGTTTTGTTACTTTTGAATAGGGTGTTCCTTCGTGGAGTTCAATAAGTTTGTCCCAAAGATTCTTCACGCAATTGAATGGACCAATTCAATTTAGCTCTTATTTTGTGAGACTGCACAATATTGTATTTATGGCTTGAGCATTGTATTGTGCCTTCTTTTTGGTGTAAGTTGACCACTTCTCCATTTCTTGTGATTTTTCGATCTCGTCGATTAGTAGAGTGAAGCCATTTTTGATGATGATCCACATGTTGATTTCAGTTTGCAGAAAGTAATCCATTCATCCTTTTCTAGTAGATAAAATTGTTGTCATTGAAAAGCGGTGGACGAGCAGTATTGAAACCTTCTTGTTGAGACATTTTCTTGCAAAGAGCAATTTAAAAGAAATTCCAAGACTTTTTACGGTCTTGGGTAAGTAGTGTAACATATATAAAATAGTAATAAAAAACTATTTTAAAGAAAAGTAAGATTTTTTTTGAAGAACTTGAAAAGGCGATAAAACCTATTCAAAGCGTCCAAGCTCTATTACCAATTGTAGAACCAAAATAAGCGATAGAAGGGGGGGGTTTAATATTGCACATTCAAAAACTTTCTTTTTGTTTCATAAAACTAAACAGAGATAAGAGGAATAATTAAAAAGAGAAGACACGTTTGGTTACTTGGTTCACAGTCTAGCAACTGTTACTCCAAGTGATGTGCATAGATTATATATGATTTTAGACATTATTTGTTGCACATCTACTTATATTTCACTGAATATGAACCACATTATCACACCCTATTTTATTATATTATCAAGTTTTTACTCCTTTAGTTCAAAGATCTACTATCTTTGTATTTTGATTGACAGGATACAATTTGGAGCACATATGGACATCGAAGCAAGCTTTGGAATCAAAACTCAGCAAACATGGTCATGCCTCTTCAAGGCACGGTTGTGTCTTCATTAGTCAACACATGGTCGTGCCTTATGGAACGACCGTGCCTCTAAAGATAACCAAAGCAGTGCCCCTAAAGGACTCCATGGGTAGGTCATGCCTTTAGGCATGACCGTGCCTCATTAGTAGCCATGCCACCAAGTTTTGTAGAGAACTCCACGGGCAGGTCTACCTTTAGGAACAACCGTGCCTCATTCAAGCCGTGCTAACTAAAGAACCAGAGGCTCCCACGGCCAGGTCGTGCCAAAAAGCACAGTCGTGTGTGCCTAAACCTTGTTCGCCACAATGAGGTCATGCCAATTGGCATGACCGTGTGTTTTTCCTGTGCATTGCCACGGCACGGTCGTGTGCTTTTCCTGGGCACTACCACATCATGATCGTGACTTATAGGCATGTTCGTGTGGTGAGGTGACTTGACCGTGGGTCATATAAATAGGGCTCAAGATTCGCTTTTCAAGGGGAGTAAAGGTTTCCCCTTCAAGGGAACCTACGAGGTCCATTTCCTAGCCAATTTCAATGATCCGTCCACTTTCGGAGCAAGAATTTCATCCGAAGACGACAACAATACCTCGATAAACATTCCTTCTTCTCCATTCTTGTTTTGGATTGTAAGAATGCTATATGTCTTGTCTTCGGCTTGTATTCTCATTACTATGAAGTAGATTTCCTAGATTTTAGGATTTAAGGAGTAATTATGATGTGATGTTGATGTATACACTATGGATTTGCCAATTTCCTTATTCTATGAAGTGTTTATGATTTATTCCATGTGTGTGATGCTTTGGTTATATTTGATTGAATGTGTGTGTGAAATGTATGCATGTGGATGTGAAGGATTATCACCATGTAGAGGAAATGCTCTAGATTGTATGACCAAAGAGTACTTAGTGACAAAAGATAGTCTTTTAACCGGACTTTCTAGAGTCATCGCCTTGAAATGAGGTCAATTCTCCATAAGGGATTAGCTAATTAGAGTTTAATGGGTTTTCACCATTTCAATATTAGGAAGTGACTTATGTAATCTAGATTATATGACTGGGGAGCTCTTAGTGACAAAGAGTAGTCCTTTAACCGGACTTTCTATGTTGTCTCTTCTACTTAATAGCATTGAAAGGAAACAGTATCAGCACTCCGGTGTAACCTTCACGGGTTCTTACTGGTAATTTTGTTAGAAATCCAACAAGATTGTAAACATGGAGGTAAAGAGATGAACAATCTATAGAATCATTAACTAGCATCATAATGAAACCTAAGTCCTAGGATTGCCTTCCCCAAACCATCTTCTCTCTTAACAACCAACCTCTCTCATCTTGGACCTCTCTCTCTCTCTCTCTCTAATTCACAAGATTTCAACCAAGTTTTGATTTTTTAGATAACTTATTTTGTTGACTCATTAGTGCTTAATCAATAATCTTTGAGGATCAATATTCTATTACTTGACGACTTTACCGTTCACTTGCGGTGAGACAACACCAAGGCTCATGATCCCTGACCGCTTTTGAGTGGGCAATCAACTAAAGTTCTCCTCTTCAAAAACTTTTAGAGAAGGAGCAAAACTCGTACAAAGAATGAGGAGGATAGTAACACACTACTATCTCCTTAAACAAATGCAAGTAATGAAATATTATACTGACAACATGAGATACAAATTGAGCGTAGGTTGTCGGAGAGCCTCACGACATAGTAGTAGTAGCACTTGTACGAATAGGAGCAACAAAAGCGAGATGGATGATGAGTGTATTATTGTTGAGCCTCGGAACTTGACGCTCTTTTTATAAGTTTTTCTACCGATCGACCGAACCTTTTTAGTCGATCGATCTTCATAATCTGCCCGACTTTGCGTCCAAGTTCACGATTTGCCTAGATCGTATCTTTCGCGAAATCATCGTTTATTGGTTGACTTACTCCTTGTTTGGTTGACTAAACATCTGGACTTCCTTTTGATGCTCGATTCAATCTTATCTGATCTTCGCATACCAAATGGGTTCGGTCGACTGAAAAGCCTATTGGTCGACCAAACCTTTGTTTCCTCCTTTGTTGGATTTGAATCTGATTTGTGCTTATCCACTTGGATCGGTTGACCGAACCACCTTGTTCGGTTGACTGAACCCTTCGGTCAACCCAAAATTTGTTTCTTCTACAAAACACAGTTAGTACAACAAATAATAATAAAGGTCCTATAAAACAAAATTAGAAACAGATATTCATGCATAAAAGAGTTAACAATTAGGACTATCTGATCTCGATTTAAAAACCTCCGTTGGTTTCTTCAATCGGATCAACACCTAAGATTGTCCCAACTGGGATGCATCCTCACCATCTTCCGAATCGAAAGATCTCTCTAGGACTTACCTTACTTACTGCCCAACATCTAGTCTAACCGACCTGTTTGGACTTCTTCTTCTGCTTAGTCTTTGATCGACCCACTAGGACTTTCCCTACTTGATGTCTGGTCTAGCCGACCCATCAAATCTTCTACCTACTTTTTGGTCCTTCTGATCCACTAAAATTCCTTTGCCTAGTGTTTGATTTTCCTGACCCACTAGGCCTTTCTGATGCCTAATGTCTGGTTTTCCTGACTCATTAGGACTTTTCATGTTAAGTGACCTACACACTTAACTCACATATTAATCACATAATGTCTAACTTTAAACTCTTTTCCATACATCAAAATACAAGTTCGATTATCAGTGTTGACTGCACCAATAGTTTCACTTGACTAGATGCACAAGGTAGGGTACTCCTTACCTAACCTAGATATACACCTAATCAAACTTTCCTAGTTACTATCAACTCAACCCGCTCTAATACCAAATTATAGGATCAAACTCGACACTAGAGGGGGTGAATAATATTATGAATTTTACGAGCTAATATTTTCAGAAATAATTTAAAAAAATAGAGTAATAGAAGTAAAGTAGCACAGCGGAAATAAAAACTAACTTAGCAGTTTATCAATTAAATCAAAGATAGACACACGCAACAATAATAAAATATGATTCTTATTTTTTTTTCTTTCTAGAAAGCCTCTTGAAATGTGGAGAAACCTTACAAAAAAAATCTAAAAATTAAGCACAAAAAAGTATGACAACACAATTAAAATGAAAGGTTACTCTAGGTGTTGTCAATCAGAACTGAAGCACGAGGTTGCAGTGTGTCGTTGTCACAGCACAGAAAGCACAAGTGTAGGATCAACTCGATGCTAGAGGGGGTGAATAGCGTTATGAATTTTATGAAATGATAATTCCAAAAATAAATAGAGTAATAGTAGCACAGTGAAAATAATAATGAAATAAACATAGCAAATTATTAGTTAGCACAAAAATAGACACATGCAACAATAATAAAAATATAATTTTTATTTCTTAATTTCTCCTAGGTAAAGCAACCTTACAAAAAAATAATCTAAAAATTAAGCACAATAATAAATATGAGGCAACATAATAAAAATAAAAATTACTCTAGGTGTTGCCAATCAGAAATAAAGTGCAAGTAGCAGCATATCGTCGTTGCAGCACAAAAAGCATGAGAGTACTAGAGCATGAGCACATAGAAAGATTGAAGTAATTGATGTATCTCAAGCTCTACCTCGAGTCCCTTTATATAGTCCTCTTTTGTTGCTGATGTGGCATTCTCCAATTGCCTAGAACCTCTCCGGTTGCCTTGAGCATGCTAATGTGGCTGCAATGTTTATCCAATATATAATGTCATCTGCGTTTCCCGGTCATCCGGATCACCTTCGGTCGCCTTGGTATGGTCAAACCTCATCTTGATTGCCCCACTCGGGTCGCTAAACTTCATACTCTACCGATCGCCTTGAAGCTGCTCCGGTGGCCTGTATGCTTCGGTTACCTCGATCTAGATATGGTCACCTAGATCCTCCAACTTCACTTGCCGAGAGTTAACACCAGCCAGTCACCCTTAGACTCCCTTTGATTGCCTAGAACCATCGAACTTACTTCCTTGTAGTTGTTATACATAATGAGTATGATATAAAATTTAAAGTTACTCACACTTATTTTGGCTAGATGTCCAGCTTCCAGCTGAATCTAGTGAGTAGTTAAGCTACAACTCCCAACTACTTCCACATAGACTTGTTTGACAAGCCTTCAGCTCCCAACTTACTCCTCTTGGACTTGTCTGCTAAGCCTTCAGCTCACAGCTTACTCTACTTGGACTTGTCTTCACCTAGTTCCCAACTAAGACTTTCTTTCTTGGTTCTAAACCAAGACTTAGCTCTTGCCTGATTCCCAATCAGGACTTCAGCTGCTTAGCTTCACTCACTAGGACTTTTCCACTACCTAACTTCACTCACTAGGACTTTGTCACTATCTAGCTTTACTTGCTAGAATTTTGTCATTGTCTAACTTCACTCACTAGGATTTTTCCACTTCCTAGCTTCACTCGCTATGACAATTCATTAGATCTCAACAAAATTAACTTTAACCTTAGTCATACATCAAAACTCTGGGTTACATGTTGTGCTCCCAGCACCAACAACAAGAGCACTTAGGAGCACGAGCATAAAGATGGAATGAAAGGGATTCGTTTTAAATATTTTCCTCGATGCCCTTTATATAGCCTTCTTCTGTTGTTGATGTGACATCATCCAGTCGACTAGAACCTCCCTGATCGCCTTGAATATGCTAACATAGTTGTAATGTCTATCCAGTAGATAACATCGTCTGCATTCTCTGATCGACTGGAGGCCCTGCAGTCGCTTAGAGCATGGTCAAATCTCATCTTGACCGTCTCATTCGGATCGCTGAATTTCATTCTCTATCGGTCGCTTGGAAGTTGCTCTGGTCGCCCGTACACTCTAGTTGTCCTGACCTAGTTATGGTCGTTTGGACCCTCCAACTTCACTTGTTGAGAGTTATCACCAGTCAGTCACCACGGACTCCCTTCGGTCACTTGGAATTATCAAAATTTGTTTCTTTGCAATGGTTACACGTAATGAGTATGATATAAAATTTAAAACTCGCACTTACTTTGGCTTGATGTCCAGCTCCCAACTAACCCATCTAGTGAGTTGTCAAGCAATAGCTCTCATCTACTTTCACTTGGACTTGTCTACTAAGCCTTCATCTCCCAACTTACTCCACGTAGACTTATCTACCAAGCCTTCAGTTCCCAGCTTACTCCACTTGGACTTGTCCGTCAAGCCTTTAGCTCCAAGCTGATTCCACTTTGACTTGTCCGCCAAGCCTTTAGCTCCAAGCTGACTCTACTTGGACTTGTCTGCCAAGCCTTCAGCTCCTAGTTGACTCCACTTGGACTTAATTCACCTAGTTCTCAACTAAGACTTTTTTGCTTGGTTCCTAACTGAGACTTAGCTCCTCCTGCCTAATTCAGAATCTTGACTTCAGATGCCTAACTCCACTGTGACTTGGCCAATGTTTGGTTCTCAACTAGGACTTTATTTTCCTAGCTTTACTAGGATTTTTCCACTTCCTTGTTCCCAACCAAGACTTCACCAATTGTCAAATAACCTACTCTTGCACACTTGATAATATTTTATCAATACACAAAGCATACTAACTTTAAACTTAGTCATACATCAAAACATAGGTTTGATGTTGTGCTCCCAGCACTAACAACATCAAGAAGAAATACCCTAGAAAATGCTACAACTATGACCGAGTCAGTCACAAGTCCTCAGAATGCAAGAAGCCAAGGAAGAAGCACGAGGCCAACCTGGTGGACAAAATCGAAGACTCATACATGGACCTCTACGTTGTGGTCTCTGAAGTGAACCTTATGGGTTCAAACCCGAGATAGTAGTGGATTAATATCAGTGTCACCCGACATGTGTGCTCCAACAAGGAGTTGTTCCATAACTTTGAAGAATTCAAAGATAGGAAAAAGTTATTCATAGGGAACTCAGCAACCTCAGACATCAAAAACCAAGAGAAAGTAGAGCTGAAGATGACCACGGGCAAGGAGTTGACTCTTAATAATGTGTTATATATTCCAGATATTTGAAAGAATCTGATATTCGGATCACTTCTGAGAAAGCATGGCTTTCACATTATTTTTGAGCCGGACATAATTATTCTATCCAAAAATGGAATATTTGTAGGGAAGAGCTATGTAGCTGATGAGTTGTTTCAGCTCGGTGTAATGGTCATTAGGCCCAAGTTGAATAAAACTGAAAGTTCTTCCTTTTTATGGCATGGTATACTATGACATGTTACCTATAATGTATTGTATAGATTAATTAACATGCAAAGCACACCTATATTCCACCTTGACCCAAAATACAAGCATGAGACTTGTGTTAAAGTAAAAATGACAAGGTCATCCTTTCAACATATTGAAAGAAATAGTGAACCACTCGGCTTAATCCACACAGACGTGTGCAACCTAAAAGGGGTATCGACACATTGTGAGAATAAGTACTTCATTACTTTTGTAGATGATAACACAAAATATTGTTATGTGTATCCTCTCAAAAGTAAGGATGTAGTTATAGAAAAATTTATTCTCTATAAGAATAAGGTTAAATACCATTTTAATAAGATGATTAAGGTGGTGCAAAGTGACCAAGGCGGTGAATATATATCACCATTCACTGAGTTGTGTGCTGAACATCGGATGAGTTGTGTGTTGAATATGGGATTAGATACGAAACAACAGCTCCCTATACTCCTCAGCAAAATGATGTTGCTGAGCAAAAGAATCATACTCTAAAGGAGATGATGAATGCTCTTCTATTAAGCTCTGGATTGCTAGAGTATATGTGGGGGAAGCTATATTAACAGCTAATTACCTTTTAAATAAAGTACCTAAAAAAATAGATAAGAGCTCTTATAAGTTGTGAAATGAAAAACAATCATCCTACAAATAATTGCAAATATAGGGGTGTCTTGCAAAAGTTTTGGTATCTGATCCGAAAAGGATTAAGATAAGACCAAAGACTGTTAATTGTATATTTATTAAATATGCACATAACAATAGTGCTTACTAGTTTCTTTTGTATAAGTCTTAGGTATCGGGGATACGTAATAACTGAATAATGAAATCGAGAAATGTCTTTTTCTTTGAACATGTTTTTCATGTAAGACCCAAGAGGAAGCAAGTTTCTCAAAACGAGCATATGAAGCATAAAAACAAGAAGATGAACCAGTTGAGGTTGAGCTCAAACGAAGTAAAAGAGCTTGAGTGGAAAATCCTTTTAAATGGATTTTATCACTTTTATGTTGGAAAGTGAATCCCAAAGTTACTCTAAAGCTATAAGCTCTTCTAAGGGACTTCACTAGAAAGAAGCAGTTGCATCTAAGACTGGTTCAATCTTGTAAAATCATACTTGGGAACTTGTGGATCTTCCTCCGGGAAGTAAACCACTAGGTTGCAAGTGGATTTTCAAGAAGAAAATAAAATCAGATGCCACGATTGGTAAGTATAAGGCTAGATTGGTAAATAAAGATTATTGATAATGTGAGGGTCTTGATTACTTTGATACGTATTCTTTGATATTGAGAATAATAACTTCCATCAGAGTATTGTAGATTGGTAAAGTCATTATACGACTTGAAACAAACTCAAAAGTAGTGGCATGAAAAAATTGATGTCATGAAGGAAAGTGAATTTAAGATCAATGAATGTGGCAAATGTGTCTACATGAAAGATACAAGAAATGACTATGTCATTTTATATCTTTATATAGATGACATACTAATCATTAGAAGCAATGATAAAATAATTAAATCCACTAAAGATATGTTGAACTCAAGATTCGACATGAAGGTCATGGGCCTAGCTCATGTAATTCTAAGAATTAAAATTCTTAGGACAACAAAAGGACTTGTTCTAAGTTTGTCACATTATGTGGATAATATTCTTGAGAAATTCACTAAGGGTGATACTACATTGACATGACTATGATAGATATGAGTCAACATCTATCAAAAAATTGAGGATAAAGTATCTCTCAGATAGTGTACTCCAGAATGATTGAAAGTCTGATGTACTTGATGAGTTGTACATCAACTGACTTAGCCTACACAGTGAATAAACTAAGTAAATACACAAGTGATCCGAGTGTTGAACATTGGAAATGGATAACAAGAGTACTGAAGTACTTAAGGTATACTTATGATTATGGACTATACTATATGAGATATATTGTTGTGATCAAAAGATACAATGATGCGAATTAGATATCTAACATTAAAGATTCAAAGTTTACAAGTGCATATTTAATCAGTTTGGGAGATTTTCATGGAAATCTTCTAAGCAAACTAGAATACTCAGATCCATGATGAAATATGAGTTTGTAACCCTTGACAAATGTGATAAAGAAACTAAATGACTACTATAATTCTTACAAGATATTTTTAGATGAACAAAACTTGTGTCGGGAATTTGCATAAATTGTGAAAGTCAATCAGAAATTGGACTGACATAGAGTGATCTGTATAATGATAAGTTTATATATATACGTCGTAGATATAATACCATTAAACAACTGCTCTTAATAGGAGTTATCACTGTTGACTATGTAAAGTCAAAGGATAACTTAGCGGATATGCTAACCAAGGGGTTAAATAGAGAGTTAGTTGCAAGCTCATCATGAGAAATGAGATTTATGCTTGTAGAAGGGTTGGTGCAAAGGAAACTCAACCTATGCTAAGTGGAGATCCCAAGAACTAGGTTCAATGGAACAACCAAACTATACCGACTAAGTAGATCACTATGGGCGAACTACCCAATGGACCAGTGATACTTGTGAAGGATGGAGGTTAAGCATATGACTTTTAATGATCTAGTAGAGTGATGTGGATTACTTTTTAGAGATCACTTATGTGAGAAAGAAGTGAGACCACTTCAAAAAGAATTGAACTGCACAATTCTTCGAACTTCTCATAGAATCAAGCGCATTCATGGCCAAGAATGAACACACCCATGAGAATTGAGTTGTATCAAGGAGAATCCTGGGTGAGATATGTAAATGCTTACACAAACGATAGAACAATTCAAGGACATATCATTTACTTATCAACTAGTAAGTAAACATGTCTTCAAAAGAGAAGGTTCAAAAGGGTAAAGCCTACATGTCTTATACAAGACTCAACTGCTCAATGCTATCAGATATCCTATGTGAATGAGAGTTTAGTCCCACATTGGAAATTTTATGGCTTTATGCTTAGTTTATAATGAATCACAACCAATGAATGTTGAGAATATGTATGGGGAGAGAATCTCTCTCACATGTGGGTCCACAGGGAGGGGGGTGAAAATCTATGGCCCATATTGCACTAAACCAACCAAGGTGACTCATGTGTGAGCACAACCTGCGCGTGTTGAATGTCAGGCCGGTCAGGGCAAAACTTGCCCAAGCGAATCAACCAACATTTTCCCACTTGAATCCTCCTTTTGATACCTCTCAAGTATGTAACAGATGTATTAATATGCCTCTGAAATGGTTGAACAATTAATGGTGAATCCGTAACCACTGATTTGAAACGACCACCCATTGATGACCGATGATTGATGTTTCGAGCCAGACGAGTAAAGGTAGTAAATGGCCTTTATTCGACCATTTAATGATGTTAAGGGTTGGTGCTCCTATATAAGGAGGTCGTGATCTTGATCAGAGGAGCATATGCATAAGCAAAAGAAATCCTTCCACCTTCATTCTTTCTCTCTATAGTGCACTCTACTCGACAACTCTTTTGGTGATAGCGTTTGGGTACTCCCTTGGTTTACTATGAATAACTAGTACTTGGTCGTCCCATTGTATCATAGGAAACAGATGTCTAGCATGACCTCGGAGCACATCCAAAGGGGATGAATCTATTTTAAGGAAACTATGTCTAACACAGGTCTCAACGTCTCTTATCCCACTCAGCTAAGTCGACACTCAGTTAGGTTGGCGCTCAACCACTCGGCTAGCTCAACAACTCAGCTAGCTCGACGACTCAGCTAGCTCGGTGACTCGACCAGCTCGACATTCAACTACTGATAACCAACATTTTAACAAATTATTTGGCTCTTATCTCGGCTAGCTCGGAATGCTTAAATGTTGATTCAACATTCTTAGGCCCCACGAAAGTTTTCCACCGGTCACCAAGGTAAATCGGGAAGTGCTAATGGAGGCCCATCCAAATAGCCAGCATTCTTAGGCCCACTTCTCACTATAGAAAAAATTCTCTATGGTACGCCGCAGTTGAGATTCGAACCTTAGATCCTTTGGTTATCTATTGGAGAGCCTAACAATTGCACCATTGCCTCGAGGGCGAGAAGGTTGGCTCAATTGGAGTTGGCTCATTTGGAGACAGGAGTTCATCTCATGGAGAACTCATGCAGCCCCTTCACCCGGAGAAGTCACGCATGCCTCCTCGATTGAATCTCTTCATCTCCATCAAGCACCAAAGCCACCATATTCCCCATGCCATATTCCATCCATTCTTGGCTGGAAGGGTTCTTTCGGCCATCTCTGCCATCACTCGCACCTCAAGAAAGGGGGCTCCCTTCCTCATCGAGGGAAGCATCTCCAACTTCACCTCGGTTGGGAAGGTTCTCGCGTAAGGGAACACGACATTTGTGGAGGAGAAGAAGGTGTGAGAGTCTTCCACCTTCTTAGCTTCCTCAAGTTCATCATTCAACCATCCTCGCACTTCTTTCTCTTGGTCCGGTTGGGAGAGGCGCCACCATCCCACATCTTCAATTATCTATCTCTCACATCTCCGGTCATATACCTCCCACAAGCTTTCTATGACACTTTGATGTTGGTTGTTAATTGATTTGGATAAATTTGAGTAGAATTCCTTTACTTAGTCTTCATTTGGTTTTCTTGATTGCAACATGTTTGAATTAATTCCCCTTATGCTTTGATACTTTGGTTGATGCATTTTAGTTGTTTAATTTCTGCAATCTCTTATTTGTGTTTGAATGTTAGAGATATTTGTGATCCATTTGGAATGCAAGTATAGATAAGACTAGATTGTCTTACTTTACTTTTTCTATTATTTTAGTCGCATGGTAGTTTAGTGAATTTACATTTCTATTTCATGTATCCCTTTTAATTCACTGCTCTTAGCTTTAGCATTTAAAAAACAAACCCCCATTTATGACCAATTGATCTTGAGATTATCATTCATCATTGCATTCCATGAGAGACGATCCGAGTTGCCCTATATTGCACTAGAATAGGGGTTTTAGTAATTGAGTTGTAATCGTATCATGACAATACGATTGTCAATTGGGGGTTCAGTAACATAAGCATGCATGAATATGATGAAGGTTATCTTTCTTGTTCATCTTTTGGTTTCTTCCCTTGCTTAGTTATTGTTAATAATAGAATAATTCACATAATACTTTCATTGTTCATTATATTATCCTTGCCACATCATCATTGGTTTATTCTTTTCCCTAACAAGTGATGAGAGTATTGGGTGATTGCATGATGAGTTATATTGTCCGAGGCAGACAACTTATAAATGTGTGTGGTGGGGGGGGGGGACGGAGTTTTGTGTGAAGAAGATGTGTTCAGAGTGAAACACGGGCAAGCCATGGTGGCTCACCACAGTTTTGTCCAATTCTGGGAGTTTAAGGATGAGAAGAAAGATGTCTATAGATCCAAACACAATGTGCCCCATTCTAGAAATTCCAAAAGTAAAAAAAAAAAATCACCACGGCCTAGCTGTGGTGGATTCTGCAAAAAAAAAAAAGAAGAGAGAACGAGAAAGAACATTCCATGGATGGGCTCTAGAGTCGGCTATCTTAGTAGCGATAAGTTTTGAAAATATTGATGTATATTCATTTGGTATTGTTATTGGGAGACCCTCATGAGTCAAGAGTTGATGAGGATAGGCATTATGGAAAAGTTATAGGTGGCGTGTTTGCATTGTCACAATGAGAATGTACAAAGGAAGTTGAGTGTTGAAAGTTTGTGTGAGATTTTACACATATTATTTCATTGTATTCATCATGTTAATCATTCCAATGCTCTCATGTTCTCTTTGGTTTCTTTTGTTTTACCTATCTTCCTTGTTACAAGTCCTTCTAATTTATACATGTCTATGTTTACAATAGTGGAGAATAGAAAATAAGCAAGCATATGGTAGTGCAAAGTCATGAGTAGCATTGAGCAGAACTCCACCTTGCAAATGCTTATGTGAGCAAGAGTAAAACTATTTACCTTGTGAGGCTTGACTCTATCATGCTTAGTTTATTCAAGTTGATTGAAATCACCATATTATTTGACTAGTGTAAAAATTGGATTCATGACTATTTTTTATTGGTGCTAGAAGCATAACATTTAACCCAAGGTTTTGATGTATGACTAAGGTTAAAGTTAAGTTTGGTGAAATCTAACGAATTGATATCAATTGTGTAGGTACAAGTAACTAGACCAATGAAAAGTCCTAGTGAGTGAAGCAAGGGAACTAAAGTTAGTTGGATCGGATGGAACAACTAG
>JBBUKS010000002.1:3499842-3526794 GCA_038050645.1 Hedychium gardnerianum | reverse complement strand
AGCCTCTTACAGACTTTGAAAGCACAGAAGAAAGAATACAGAGTTTGGAGATTAAGAATAGAGTGTGTTGTTCTAAAACCTAGAGGACACGGCCTTTATTTATAGTAAAATGGTCAAAGTGACCGTTTTGCTGACATGGCAGTCATGGGGCGTCTCCAATGGATCGAAACTAATCAATTGCTGATCTGGCAACGCTGGGGGCACCTCCAAGCATTGGGGGCACCTCCAAGCATTGGGTGCGCCTCGGTTGACCTGACTCGGTTGACCTGACTTGACTTTCAGATCTCATCCGCTGCAATGAGTCCTTCGGTCGAGGTGCCTCCATTATTCCTGGGTGCTTCCATTGAACTGGTGGGTGAGGTTCCTCCGAGCATTGAGGGTGCCTCCATTGTCTGGGCGCTTGTGGCGCTTCCATTCGATGGAGGCGCCTCCAACGCCTGACGGGTGAGGCACCTCTAGCTGCTCCGGGGCACCTCCATTCCTTTCGATCACCTGGGTGATCTCTGGTCGTCCGAAGTTGAGCTCACCTGAATCCAACTTCGACCTTCTCCTCGAGCTGGCTTCCTCCCCGGCTTCTCGTCCCTCGGACCGCGTCCTTCTTGCTCCACCGGTGTACTCTTCAGCAGTTTCTCATCCCTCGGATGCACCGAGCCCGTCGACTCGCTTCTCGTGTCATCATTCTCGTCCATTGCGTCTTTCTCTCAACTTCTTATGTTCTTAAGTTCCTGCACACTTAGACACAAGGATCAAACCACATAAGACCTAACTTAACTCGATTGATCACATCAAAACTACCTCGGGGTGCTTACAAATGGGTTAAAATCTAGTCAAAAAAGTGCAAGTAATCTTAAAATCTTATATCATACTCATTACATGTTACAACTGCAAGGAAGCTTGTTCGACAATTTTAGATGACCAAAAAGAGTCTGAGGTGACTAGCTGGTGATAACTCTCGACAGGAGAAGTCGGAGGGTTCCAAGCGATTATACACGGTACAGGGGTGACCGAGGCGACTGTAGAGGCTCCCAAGCTACCAGGAAGAAATGTTCTCAGCAACCATTGGCGTCGGGTCAAGATCAGGGTTGACTCTTCTACAGGCGATCGTGGAGTGTACGAGCGCTCGGGCAGCTTCGTTAACATTATCTAACCGGATAAGAGTTGTAGTCACGTAAGCACTTGTACAGGCGCCCGAAGAGGCTCTAGGTGATCGGAGAAGTACTATATAAAGGGTTCTGAGGCAGAAGTTAAAAGCATCCCATTTTCAAAAGAATGCATTCATGTCTTCTTTTGTGCTCATGCTCTAGTGCTCTTCCACTTCTTGTGCTGCGACACGCTGCAATCTGCGCTTCATTTTCAGACGACAACATCTAGAGTAATATTTAATTTATTTGTGTTGTCTTACATATTTAATTTTGTGCTTAATTTTTAGATTCTTTTTCTATACGGTTTCTCCACCTAGGAGAAATTAGAAATAAAAATCACATTATTTTTAATTATTGTGCGTGTCTACTTTTTAATTTGTTTGGATAAATTAATTGCATGTTATACCGGCTTAGTTCTAACTGTGATAAACTCCTTAGTTAATATTTTATTTCGCTGTGCTATTACTCTGTTTATCTGTTTATTATTTGAGAATTTGCTCATAAAAATCATGACGCTATTCACCCCCCCCCTCTAGCGTCAAGTTCGATTCTACACTTTACAAGATGAACAATGGAGCTAAGAAGACTAAGGCTTAAGATTATACAAAAGAGCTCAAAATATGAATGTAAATAAGTTTTAAAGTTAGCCATCATATGCTCCTTATGGTCCTCATTTTATAGTCTTCCAATATCTTCAATTTTAGTTCCTAGTTTGTTGTTA
The DNA here is from genome assembly GCA_038050645.1 of Hedychium gardnerianum. Classification (NCBI taxonomy): domain Eukaryota; kingdom Viridiplantae; phylum Streptophyta; class Magnoliopsida; order Zingiberales; family Zingiberaceae; genus Hedychium; species Hedychium gardnerianum. Next base: position 3,524,931 of record JBBUKS010000002.1, on the reverse strand, counting down.
TACTATTGATCATTTTATTGGATCCAACATTATCAACTATTCTCAAGATCACAATAGCTCCCCGTCTATTAACAACTATTGATAGGGCAAAAGCCTGCAGCCCCCACGTGTCCCGTGTGGTCAAGAATCATGTTGAGGTCAATCAAAGTCAAGACAGGTCAAACGTAGCCCAAAGGATATCAAACTCGACTTAGAAGGGACTCGGGTCTAGTCAAACTTGCCTACTACACTTATCCCAAGGAGTCAAGTTCACCCAGTGATAAATCATCTATTACAACTCGGCCTCAAACACCAACCTCGTCTCCAACTCGGTCCTAGTCGCCGACTACGTCTCTAACTCAACCATGGTCACTGAGCTCATCTCCGACTCAGCCATAGTCATCGAGCTCATCTCCGACTCGACCTCAGTCGCCGACCTCTTCCCCGACTCGACCATAGGCGCCAATCTCGTCTCCAACTCAGCCTTATTCGTCGACTTCGTCTATCCTCAGGGCCACTTAGCATTGACCTCATCTTCTCATCTGCCCCCGGCTCGAGCCCACTTCCTATGTGGCCCATTGAAAATGCGAGGGGGGATAATGAAACGACATGATCGCTTCATTCATGGGACTATTTCTCCTGAAAGACGTGGAGAACTATAGCGCACATCCCAGAACACGTGGGTAACAGAAGTTCACATCTCAGATTACGTGATAAAAGGATGCACACACCCCAGAGAATGGACATATTTATAGCTCTTTAAAAGGTGGCTTGCTCCCACGGCACAGGTATGCGCACACACAAACCCTACTTCTCCTTACGTAGTTCTTCTTCCTCAAGAAAAACTCTAACTTGAGTGTCGGAGTGGCCTGTTGGGATCCATCCTCGGTATTATTTTGATCCTCTTTTGGAGTGCTTTTCGGGTTTCTTTACCCTCCTTGGTGATTATCTCCAAAGAGCGTACACGTTAGCTCATTATTGACTTGTGGCTTAACCGTTCACGGTATTTGGCCGGAACAAATTAGCATCGTCTATGGGAACTCTAAGCCAAGACGCTGTGATAGTTACCACTAGAAGAACTACTGACAACCATGGCTCCACTAGAGAGAAAAGCCACAACGAAGTAGTAGCCATGACACAAGAAAAAATCAATCAATTGGTCTTTAAGACAGTGCAAGACGTGCTACAACGACACCCGCTCTTTCAACCGCTGCTAGCGAGAGCCCCTCCTCCCTCGGCAGGCATGCCCCCTCTTCTGAGTAGGGTGTCGCTGTCATTCGTGGGGAACTCACCGGCTATAGTCCCAATCAATGAGGGGATAGCCCTCTTGGACGATGATTCACATGAGTCACGAGCGGAGGAGATGCCTCCTCGTGACCGCAAAGGAAAGGCGTCTTCCTTCAATGAGGGATGCTCGAGGAACGCCCTTCTCTAGAAAAATCCTTGAACAAGAGTTGCATCATCATTTTCGACAGCCACAACTAGGAGAATACACGGGGTCATCAGATCCAGAAGATCATCTGTGCTGCTTCGAGAATGTTTTCCTACTACATCAATACATGAATGATGTTAAGTGTCGAGTCTTCCTGACTACCTTATAGACTTGGCTCGATGGTGGTTCAGTCGGCTCTCAGCCTCTTCCATTAACTCCTTTGATGACTTCATGGCGGCTTTCTTGAATCAATTCGCCAGTAGTAAGAGGTATCACAAGACACCTCTTAACCTATTTACCACGAAGAAAAAGCATCGAGAGACCCTTCGAGAGTACATCCAATAATTCAATCGAGTCATTTGGAATGTTCTATCGACCCCTTCAGACATCTTAACCAACGCCTTCTCCCAAGGTCAGGTAGATGGAAATTTCTTCAAATCCTTGGTGAAGAAAGCCTCCAGTGAATTACAAAAGGTTATTGGAACGGGCTGAGAAGTACATACACTTGGAAGAGGCTCAACTTGCACGTAGGGGCAACGTCATCACGTCTCCTCGACCGGATAAGAAGCCTCTTCAGCCCCCACCAAGGAACAAGGTCACCCAACAACTCCTCAACTACGTCCTGACTCACAGAGAAGAGTGGGAGGTGCAAGCCATAGACTTGGCTCCCACATCCGCGGAGGGGCCGAGCTAGCCACCTCAGGAGGAATCGGTTTGTTTCTTTATTTTTCACCAGTCGTACACTCATGATACTCAGGAGTGTTGGTAACTTGCCCAGGAAGTCAACATAAAGGACAACACTAAGGCGAGAGAACTTCGCTCACTACTATCAAGTGTTCACCAGTCAAACACACTTGGTGTGATGACTCGGGAGATCGATCAAACAGGCGCAGAGCCAATTTAGTCCCTAGACGAGAGAAAAAACCACCTCAGTGTCACTCTATGAATTTCCATAATGATCACTGAGATCATCGCCAGAACCATCAAGACAGCGCTCCCCATCAAGGCACCATCAACATGATCTCAGGTGGCTCCACTGATGGAGACTCCAACCATGCTAGGAAGGCTCACAGACGAAGGTTAGAGAGCTACGGTGTGGGCACCGGAAGAGGTCAGGAGAACAACCTTCTCATAAACTTCAAGCCCCAAGACTTAGACAGGGTTTCCACCCCACACGACAATGCCTTAGTGATCCGCGCCACTATAGTTAACTACAATGTGGCTAGAGTGTTCGTGGACATGAAAAGCTCAGTTAATGTGTTCTTCAAAGAAGCTTTTGATCAAATGCAAGTCGACCGAAAAGAGCTACAGCCCATATCAACCGCCCTGTTTGGGTTTACAAGGCATGAGGTATAGCCGCTAGGATAGGTCAGCCTCCCTCTCTCGCTGGGTGAGGAGCCCTTGAGACGGACTCGGAGCACCATCTTCACCGTGGTTGATCTCCGTATTCTTATAATGCCATCCTTGGAAGGCTGACTCTCAATTCATTTCGTGCGGTGGTCTCAATCTTTCATCAAAAGTTGAAGTTCCCAATCGCAGATCGAGTCGGCTCAGTCAGACAAGATCAAAGCACCACTTAAAATGGTATGTAGAGATGGTTTAAAAGACCTCAATAAGGTACGGAGAACTCAGAGAGAGGAAGTACACTCAATGCAAGAAGTGGCCATCCCTCAGCTAGTTCATGAAAAAGAGGAAGCTCAAATCATACCAAGCTAGCCTGACTGTGTTACTCAGATAGCGGCCAACTTGGCACTTGAGCTTAAGAAAAGATTGACGACCTATCTCATCCAGAACAACTACATCTTTTCCTATTCGCCTCACAAAGTCACTGGAGTGGCATCCATCGTGATGGAGCATCGCCTTAACGTCCTTCCAGAGTCTCGTCCTATTCGGCAAAAGAAGCGACACTTCAGACCTAAATAGGATAAAGTGATTCGCAACGAAGTCACCATGCTCCTTGAGGCAAGACATATTTGTGAGGTCAAATTCCTGTCCTGGCTGGCGAACGTGGTCCTAGTGCCCAAGCCAGGAGAAAAATGATTTGTCTGCATAGACTTCCGAGACCTCAACAAGGTCTGCCCCAAAGATTGCTATCTACTCCCCAAGATAGATCAACTATTGGACTAGACCTTGGGGTGCGGACACATCTGCATTCTGGATGCACATCAAGGGTATTACCAAATCACTTTGGCCATGGAAGACCAAGAAAATATTAGTTTCATCACCTCTAACGATACTTTCTATTATACGATTATGTCATTCGAACTAAAGAATGTAGGTGCTACTTATCAACGACTTATGGATCGAGTCTTCAAGTCCCAAATTGACAACAATATCGAGGTCTATGTGGATGACATACTAATTAAGTCAGCCTAGGCCGAGAATTTAATCAGCGACGTCGAGTAGGCATGTAGCACCTTACGAAGATATGACCTCAAGTCAAACCTGGGCAAATGTTTGTTCGGTGTCAAGAGTGGTCGCTTCCTCGGCTACGTCATCATCGAGCAAGGGATAGAGGCCAACCTTGAGAAAGGCTAAGCCTTACAGCACATAGCTTCCCCGAGAAATACCAAGGAGGTCCAGAGGCTAGTCGAGTGAATCATCGCGTTGTCGCGGTTCATCTCTCAATCGGCCGCAAAGAGCCTTCCATTATTCAAGATACTACGCAAAGTAACCCGGTTCTCATGGGACGAGAAGTGTGAGCAGGCTTTCTCTGACCTCAAGGCATACTTAACATACCTACCCATTTTGTCCAAGCCTATGGTGGGCGAGCCTTTGTGGTTGTAGTTATTAGCTTCTGAAGGAACCCTCGGCTCAGTCTTGGTGTGGCAGGAGGGAAATATCTAGCAACCCATCTACTTCTCAAGCTATCTATTGAAGGACGTTGAGACGTGCTACACCACGCTAGAGAAGATTGCTCTGGCGCAAGTGCTAACCGCCCACCGACACCGACCTTACTACCTCTTACACCCCATTATGGTGCTCACTAATAGCACCTTAAGTCAGGTGCTGACTAATTCAGAAGCTTCCGGACGCTTGATCGAGCAACCACTGAACTCGACGAGTATGACCACGAGTAAGTCAGGTTTGGCATCCCTCGCAAGCTAGTGTCAAACAATGGCAGATAATTCCAAGATCGTAACCTCAAGGAGTGGTTCCCAGGACTCGACATCACTCAAACCTTCACCTCTGTCGCCTATCCCTAGAGCAACGGTCAAACGAAGGTGGTCAATCAAGAGATCGTCCGAGGCCTCAAGATAAAGTTGGACCATGTATAAAACAATTGGGTGAACAAATTACCCAGCATCTTGTGGGCCTACAGAACTACTCCAAGGGACAACACAAGGATGACTCCCTTTCATCTCATTTATGGGGGGGAGGTAGTGGTTCCTGTTGAGATCGGCCTTGAGTCGGCACGCATCTACACTTATGGTGAAGATAACTCAGACAAGCAACTCCTCAAGCTCAACCTTGTTACTGAGACTAAGGAGAAAGCAGCTACACAACTCGCCTCCTATCGCCAACATATGTGTCAGATGTATAACAAGCGAGTCATCCCTCATTCTTTTCAAGTAGGAGACTTCGTCGGGAAGCTAGAACCAAGATGGGAAGGACCCTACCGAGTCACTCACCAGCTAAGTAGTGGATCCTATTATCTAGAAGATCCTAAAGGAAAAGAACTCGGTCGACCTTGGAACGCTTTCCATCTCAGACCCTACCACGCCTAAAACGCTCGAGTCGGGTACTCGAGTTTTGATTTTTTTTAATACCAGCAAATAATTTACCTTTTCATTGTACGGACTCACTTTATTAAATAAAGTCAAAGTTCTTTTCATACTTCCATTCTATGCAAATGTCTTACGACAAGATCGGAATTCCTAGGCCTGGGCTAGTGACTTAGCCTTATAACGGGCTCGGAATTCCTAGCCTTGAGCTAGCGACTCAGCATTATGACAAGATCGAAACTCCTGGCCCCGAGATAGCAACTCATCCCTATGATGGTCTAGGAATTTCTATCCCAGAGCTAGAAACTCAGCCTTACGATAAGCACGGAATTCCTAGCCTCGAGCTAGCAACTTAGCCTTATGACAGGTTCGGAACTCCTAGCCCCGAGCTAGCGACTCAGCCTTATGACAGACTCGAAATTCCTAGCCCCGAGCTAGCAACTCAGCCTTACGACAGGCTCGAAATTCCTAGCCCCGAGTTAGCTACTCAGTCTTACAACAGTCTTAAAATTCCTAGCCCCGAGCTAGCTGTAGAATCGAAAAGAGCGCTAGAGGATGGTGAATAGCACGTTTCACTTTTCACATTTTCCGAAATTGGATTAAGAGATAGCAGTGAAAATAAAAAGAAGAACAAGCACAAACGACATTTTTTTTACTTGGTTCATAGCTTGTGCTACTAGTCCAAGACCCGCAGTCGTTGACTACTTCAAATGGGCAATTCACTAAAAACATTCTCTTTCGAACAATGATTCGGAGGCAAAGATTCGTCTTTACAAAAATCTGAGGAATGGTAACACGTTTACCGTTCTTTACAAGTTAAAGTACGAGAAGACAATTAAAAGAACAATTATACCAACAACTTTTTATGATCCGAGGTCGAGCACGATTGTCAGAGAAGCATGTTAATGTTGCGTCAGAATTTTGGAGCAAGACGAGAGTAGGAATTCGATCGCAAGTGTTGCATTGAGGATGTTGTTTGCAACTTCTTTTATAGCTCATTCCAATCTCCCGTATCACCCCCCGAGCGCCCCTAGCTAGGCCTCATCCGATCTGACTCCATCGCGACTTATCCATCTTCTGTCGCCCAGACCTCTGGTCACTTGGATCCTTTCTGATTGGCCAAACCTCCAGTCACTTGGATCCTTTCCGATCGCCCAGAGTTTGTTGTTTCCAGCTAACTTTCAATTATAGATCCCTGCACCATAGTGTTAGCACAATAATAGTATGATGGTAATTACAAGTTTTGGTAGTTATCCAACTGTTCGATCTTGACTTTAAATTTTCGGTGAAACCCTAGGTCGGAACGATGCCTATTGTTCCTTAATGGAAACATGTCTTTACCCATTCCACTCAGAAGAGTTTACCTGATGTCAAACATTCAATCCTCCGGACCTTTTGGACTTCCTGCTCAGCATCCAATCCTTTGACCCCAGGGCTTCCTCCAATATTCAGTCCTCGCTGACCCATCGACTCGCTAGACGTCCCGTCCACTAACTCGTCTAGTATTCCCGCCTGGTATCCTCGATCTGCCAAGTTTTCCACCTTGCTAGTATATGGTCCAGTTGATTTTCTAGGACTTCCAACTGCCTAATATCTGATCCAACTGACTACTAAGATTTTTCCTTGCCTAGTCTCACTAGAAATTTCACTTGCCTAGTCTTACTAGGATTTTCTGATTGAGCTACTTATACACTTGATCAACCTCGTTAGATCACAAATAAACTTAACTTTAAATCTTTTTCAATATCAAAACTCAAGTTTGATCATCAAGTGCTCCCTACACCAACACTAGTGACTTGGCCATACAATAGGCTCGGAACTCCTAGCCTCGAGTTAGCGACTTAACCTTACGACAAACTCGGAACTCCTAGCCCAGGGCTAATGACTTAGTTTTACGACAAGCTTGAAACTTCTAGCCCTAGGCTAGCGACTTAGCTTTACGACAGGCTTAGATTTCCTAGCCTTGGGCTAGCGACTTAGCCTTACAATATGCACGGAATTCTAAGTCTTGGGCTAGCAACTTAGCCTTGCGATAGGCACAGAATGCCTAGCCCCAAGCCTATGATTCAGCTTTACGAGAGGCTTGGAACTCCTAGCCCCGGGCTAGTGACTCATCCTTATGACAAGCTCAAAACCTCAAACTCTGAGTCAGGAACTTAGTTGTACGACAAGATTGGCATCTCTCTATCAGCGACCCTCTACCGAGTCACTCACTACTTAGCACCCCTCAACACGACCATGTCAAGGGAATGCTATAGGATTATTAGATTGAGTCCTAACCGTTGCTAACTTTGACTCCCTACAAAGGGTCATTGCCTTATGTAGGATCGGAGAAAGCGCTAGAGGAGGGTGAATAACGCTCGTGATTTTTTTACGTTTTCGGAGAACTCGAGAGATAACGCAGTGGGAACAAAAATAAGTAAAGAACAATGCTAACACACTTTGTTTTTACTTGTTTCACAGTCCGACAATGCTAGTCCAAGGCCCGCACCCGTTGAGTATTTTCGTTGGGCAATTCACTAATAGCACGGAGGTTACAAAATCACGAATACACGAATTACAATATGAAAATTATACCAACAACCGAGTAGTGTAGTATCTTGAGCGTTGATTGTCAGAGTAGCGTTTCGACATCTTGGAGCAGTTTTCAGAGTAGCACGTGAGTACGAAAGTTGTAGAGAATGATGTTCTGAAGTTGTTGGTCGAAACTTCTTTTATTGACCTATCGGGGCACCTCTATTCCCTTGAGGCACCTCAATCGCGAGTCGATATGATCTGAACCGAGCTCGTCGCTGTTTATCCACATCCAAGCACCTGGATCCTTCCGGGCGCCTCAATCCCTGACGTGGAGGCATCTGAGTGAAGCTCTATCTATGTTGCCTTTATCCCTTCCCAAGCGCCTAGATCCTTCCGGGAGCCTAGGATCTTACATGCACCAACCAATCGACGTCTTCCACCTCAGCTACCTTCGTGGCTGAGTTTGAGTCATCCAGGTCGTCAGGATCAATTTGATTGCCCGGACATCCAAGCGCCTGGATCCATACGGGCACCTGGAATCCCCTAACTCTAGCTTTTGAGTTCCTACATCATAGAGTTAGTACAACAAGCATAATAAAGATCATTATAAGTAATTTGATAGTCTCGGGACTGTCTGATTCTGACTTTTAGATTTCTAATGAAATCCTAAGTTAAACCGACGCATACTGTTCCCTTTTCGGGAATGCGTCTTCACCTACTCCTCTTAGGAGAGATTACCTGTTGCTAAACATCCGGTCCTCCAGACATATTTAAACTTTTGTTTAGCATCCGATCTTGACCTTTGGGACTTTCTGCTAGACGTCTGGTACTCGACCCGTCTAGACTTCTGCCTAGCGTCCTTGACCTCAGGGCTTCCTGCCTACCTAGGACTTCTACCCGACGTCCTCTCCTTGATCTTCCAAGTCTTCTGCCCAATCCCATGGACTAGGACTTCCATGCTCAATCACCTTGACCAAGACTTCCTTGCCCAGTCCACACCGATCTGGACTTCCTTGTCTAACCTCAACTAGGACTTGTTCCTTGCCTAAGATCACTTAGGACTTTCTAGTTGAGTTACTTGCACACTCAGTCAAGCTCATTAGATCACAAGACAACTCTTAATTTTGAATATTTTCCAATATCAAAACACAGGTTTGAATAGCTAGTGCTTTCAGCACCAACAATCTCCCTCTTTTTGATTTATGGTAACCTAGTTCAAAGTTAAGTAAAACATAATATTTTTGAAGCATACACAAATTTTACAACATTTCAAATGTTTTTAAATATTTAAAAAGACAAAGGATTTTTCAAATATGGCCCCTCTTAATTTGACATTCTCCCCTTGAAGACTTTGAAAACTTGCATATTTTTGAAAATCCCTATATTTTGAAAACTTACATACTTTTCTTCAAAAAGAAATTAACTTTAACCTCTTTCTCCCCCTTTGACATATATCAAAAACTTTGCTAGGAAGAAGAAAATAAAACTTGTGTTTTTGAACAATATTTTGCAAAACATATATATATATATATATATATATAATAGATCATAGGTATTTTTTAAAATATTTTTGAAAAACTAGTTTTTGAAAAAATTTGCAAGTTAATATTTTTCAAAAAGTGTTTAAAACATAGAAAAGTTTTTGGGAAAAAAAACTTTTCTAAGGCAAGTTTGAAAATAACTACTTTGCATAATTGACAAAAAAAAAATTAAACAACATTTTGCTAGAATATTCCAATCAAATTAAAAAAACTTAAGCAAGAAAGAAATAATTAAGCATGATTGTCCTTATAGTCCAAGTAAGCAATTTAAATAATGGTTTTCTTATAGTCCAAGCATGCATTATTTAATAATAAAAATATTCCTTATTCAAATGTTTGACTTTTGTTACTAGCTAACTACCAAAGATAGTAGTTTTCACTAAGTCAATCAGGTTAAGTGCTTGTTTCCAGCTAGCAATTTACTATGAAGGAACACTCAACTTGATTAATATGAGTTGGTATTTTTAGTCTAGATTTATAATGATGCACTGATATAAGCATCTAAAATTTAGGTTTAGCCCTAAGTATCTCACATCATTCTAAGTGTCTCAATACACAAGCACGGTAACCCTAATATGCTTGTGAGATGATGGCTACCTAAATCTATCGGTTCATGCTTTATAAGGGAAGACCTAGGCTACGTCCAATTTTTGAAAGAAAAAAAACTCTAATAAATGGGAGTTTTTTACTTAGTATAAAAAAATATTAGTAAAAATAACTTAGAGTTTAAAAGTAAAATTTGAAAATAAGTTAAATTTTGAAGAACAATTTATAGGTCATATTCTACTAAACACTAATGAAGTTAACTCAAGAGTTACAAAGATAAATTCAACCATCAATATTAGAATAAGTCCAAGGTCAAACATAAGTCAAATATAGCATAAGTCAAGATCAAGTCAACCTAAGTCACTAGGGCAAAATAGACAATAAACTCTGATAAGCTACTGAGAAGATGATGAGGGAGATCTTGAGCTCCAAGATCTGAGCATCTCCAGCAACTCGGTGTGTCGGGTCTACCCCTCCTCTCTAAGGCTCTGTATCTCCTATCGGAGACCAGTAACTAACTCTTCAATCCTAATGACTTTGTCTTCTAAAGTGGGAGGAGTTGGAGGTGGAGAAAGCTGAAACTCTCCAAGATCTATATCTGGTAGCTCCTCATCCTGAGCTAGTGTTGGGACTGGGTCTGGCTGAGATTGGTCCCCTCTTCTCCAGGACAAGATACCATCATCATCTATATGAATACTAGCTAATGAAAAGTTCCTAGGACCTATAATGTTAAACTCACTCGAGGGTCTGATATCACCTATAGTCACATCTATCCCTAGGGATGCTAGTAAGGATGTCAAAATGTGACAGTAGGGCATATGAATCCTCATGTTAGTACTAATGTTGGCTGAGTAGATAATGGTATGAAATATGTTCAAGCTAAGGTCTATGTCTAGCCTATGACATAATGCATAACGCAAGAATGAATGAAAGGGTTGCATCATAACGACATCCCTAGTGGTCAGTGGCAAGATGCAAGTGACCAAGACTCTATATAGAACATAGTCCTGTACCCTGAGTTTGACTGAATGAAACTGGGTCACTGTGGATACCCTCTCCTCTCCAAAAAAAATAGGAATGAATTCTATCTAGTGTAATATGAGAGTAGGGATTACCAAATGGTAAGTCCCTAGGATGGTAACATATGAATGGACATGACGATGCCCTGAGTCCTAGGTGGTCTCTGATGATGGCAAGAGAAAGTGTAAGGTTTATGCCTACAACTCTGGTGCTATAGGTAAGGTCATCAACCTTAACCAAGTTATTGTATAACTTAGCACACAACCCTATGTTTACCGACCTAGTACAGCAAATAAGGTTATCTAGGTTGTAGTGGCTAATAACCTCTATCGTGGGTAAGCATGAACGCATGAACATGACCTACATAGAGACCTAGGGGGTAATGGTCTAAATGATAGGGATGAAAACCTAACCCTAAGCTCATCAGTGGGGAACCTAATATCTGTGCTAGGAGTATGAGATGTACCAGTGTCCCAGTAAACTTTCTTTTAATCCTATCATTAACAATAAAACATTTATTTCTAAGTAAAAAGAATAATATAAAAGTTTTGGTGGTTTACCTAAGCATTTTTTCGATGACTTATATAGAACCTAATGACCTACATTGAATAAACTTGGACCAGAGTCGAAAAAAAGGAAGGAATCAAAGAAGAAACTCGGATTAAGGCGACTGTGAGCTAAGGTCTCGGTCGCCTCTTATAGGGTGATCCAGGCATCTGTATTTACCCAGGCGCCTAGACACGTGGCATTTGTTGGGGCGCCTAGATCAGTTTCAAGTGCCTCAATAGGGAAAACCATGGGCACCTCGATGAAAATCATGGGCGCATCGGGAAGTGATTCGGGTGCATCGGGAAGCGATTCGGGCGCTTCAATTAGATTCAGGTGCCTCAATAGAGGCGGTGTGGGGGTGCCTATATGATACAGGTGCCTAAGTTCGTTCATCTAAGAGGAAAGGAAAAAAACAAAATAAAAACCTAAATTAAGTTATTGATTAAGTAGTTTAAATTTTACTAAGTTGAGTTTTTAGATTATTTTTGGTTTTAAATTTTATGACTTAAGTTACCATTAATTTAAAATTTATTAAATTAAGTTAGTTGAAATTAGTTAAATTTGAATTAATTAAGTTAAATTAACTTAGTTTATCTAAGTTAAATTAACTTAGTTCATCTAAGTTAAATAAATTAGTTGAATTTGTTAATTTAAGTAAATTAGTTAATTAAGTTAAATTGTTTTGGTAATTAGATTTACTTAGATTGATTAAGTTAGATTAAACAAAGAAGATTAATTTAAATTAATTAGATTAATTAAGAATTTTGAAAAGATTAAGTTAAAGTAGATTAATTAATTAAATTAGATTAATTTAGTTGAGTTGAATTACATATATTGGTTTTATTTAAATTAGTTAATTAGGTTGAATTAATTAAATTAATTAAGTTAATTTACTTAATGAAGTTTTAATTTATTTAATTTATTGAGTTAGTGATTTAAATTAATTGATTTGAAATTTAATTTAATTTTGGTTAATTAACTATTTAGTTGAGTATTAATTAATTTAATTAAATTAAATTTTGATTAATTAATTAAGGTAGAGTTATTTAGTTTGAATTAATTAAGTTAATTAAGTTGAATTTTAATTAAATAAATTAGGTTAATTAATTAAATTGAATTAAGTTAAATTTTAATAAAATAAATTAAGTTAGGTTAATCAAACTAGATTTTATCATGCTTAACATCTCACCCTTTTCTAAATTTTCAAACAATGGAACCTTATAGTTGTGGTGAGATCGTTTAGAAAAATTATTTGAATTTTAATAGAGGTTGTTTGATTTTGTGTTAGATTCAAACTTAGCTTTGAGTATTGCAAGCTAGTGTTTTTAGCATAAGCTTCCAGGTTGTGGTGAATCACAAAGATATTATTCAAGTAACCACCTGTCTAAGATAAAATTTTACTAAAATAATTAACTCACAGAACTTAGTACTAAGTTTTGGTCTAACTAGCTCATGTCTGACTAGGGTAACTTCAGCTAGATCCACTAAGTTGATTACATCAGGTAGAACACATATGATTCAACCTAGACATGCTTTCAACAAAGCTTTCTTAGCCTACTATCATCCCAACCCTTTCCGATGCTAGGTTGTTCAAAATCAATGAATCCCTTAAGCTGTTCTAAGTTAAGCAAAAATAAACTAAGCATGCAAGGTAAAACAATAAATCAATCAATGATGCATATCAAGAAAGGATAATTTCTCTATTGGCCTCTCCTAAGTCATAACCTCGATAAGGTCTATCTAGGTAATGGATTTGACCCTTAGGAATCCAATAGTGGTTTGGTCCAACTTGATTAATAAAGCTTAATTTAGGGACTCATACTTGGACTTGGTTTCTAGAATTTTTGATTAACAATAGATAGATATGATTTAAACTGAGTTTTAGTCTTGTATCTGAGTCTAGTCAGATTGTAAGCCGCCCTTTGTTTTTCAAGTATCATATCAAGATACTTGGAACCCGAGGTAAACCGTTCCACTTGAACTTTCAAAGTGGAATTTTCTTCCTCAAACTATTGGACTTGAGTTGAAGTTCCACCTTGAACTAATTTAATAAAAAAACTTGAGTTAGTTTTCTCCTTAAGGACTATGAGTTCCTTTTGGAGTGACTTGACTCAAATATTTGACTTAGCTAAATCTCGAGTTATATCGGAAATAATTGAATAGTCTTTTAACTACGAGAGAGTCTACCTCATTTTTGGAACCTTCCAAACGGATACGGATTCGTGTCTTCTCTCAGACTCAGCTTCGGATTCGGATTCGAATCCAGATTCGGACTCGGACTTGGTGTCGATCCTTTGTTCTTGTGTCGGTAGGGCAAGGAGGCTTGTTGGAGCATTTTCTTCTTCGTCTGATTCCTCCGATGACTCCCATATAGCTTTTAGTGTCTTCTTTCTCCTTGGCCTCTTGGGTTTTTTTAGATTTGGACACTCCGACTTGAAATGTCTCTTCTTGTTGCATCTGTAGCAGGTCACTTCTGTCTTGCTCTTCATTATTGGATTTGGACTCAACTGCTTTGTTTGGATCACCTTCTTGATCTCGTGCTTGTTGAGTCCCTTTTTCTTTTTATATAATTTCCTAACTAGATTTACTAGTTCGGCGGTGATCTCGTCGTCATCTTCGGATTCTGGTTCGGTACTTGTGTTTCGGCTCCTTCGTCTTCATTTTACCTGCAAGCAAAGCAATTCCTTTCTCAGCAGAGCTTGCATTAATCTGTTCGTGCAATTCAAACTCAAAAAATAATTCATCTAACCTAATAGAAGAAATATTCTTGGAAACTTTGTAAGCATCTACCATAGATGCCCACAAAGTATTCCTCAAAAAAGTGTTTAGTGTATACCTGATTACATCATGATTTTCCACTTGCTGACCGATTGCATGAAGACCGTTGAGGAGATCTTGGATGCGAGAGTGGAGCTGACTTGCTGATTCTCCTTCCTATATTTTTATATTATACAATTTATTAAATATTAAATCACACTTACTTACTTTGGTGTCGGAGGCGCATTCATGTAGCTCTATCAATTTGTTCCATAGTTCTTTGGCACTATTGAAAGGTCCAACTCGGTTCAATTTTTCTTTGGTCAAGCCGCATTGTAGGGTTTGAGTTGTCTTAGCATCGACTTCGATCTTTTTCTTTATTTGTGGGTCCTAGTTCTCGCATCCTACTAGTACTCCATTTTCGTTGAGAGGTAGCACGAACCCAGTTTGAATGATAATTCACATTTTCACCTGGGTCTTTAGGTGGAACTCCATCCGGCCTTTCTAGTAGTCGAAGTCTTCGCCGGAGAAAAGAGGCGGACGTGCGGTACGATAGCATTCTTAATGGACCATTAAAATGTCTTGCATACAAAGAAAACAAAATAGAAATATATCAAGACTTGGTCTTAGATTAGTAGTGCGGGAGAATAATAGTCGAAAAAAAGCGTCACTCGAGTGGTGTTGCACCAACTTCGAGAAATTAGAAGCAAGAAAAAAATGTCCGAAGAGGTGATTGAACCAATTCGGACCAAGAATGAAAAAAACAAAAAACAAAACTTGCTTGGTAGTTGTACCAATTTAGAGCGACCCCGCTCTGATACTAATTGTAGGACCAAAGAAAGCACTAAAGGGGGTTAATAGCGCTCATGACTTTTTCCATTTTCGGAGAACCCGAGAGATAACACAGTCGAAAAGAAAAACAAGTAAAGAACAATGCTAACGCACTTTATTTTTACTTAGCTCATAGCCTAGCGACTGCTAGTCTAAGGTCGCACTCGTTGAGTACTTTCGTTAGGCAATTCACTAATAGCATGAAGATTACAAAATCACAAATACACGAATTACAATATGAAAATTATACCAATGGCCGAGTAGTGTAATATCTTGAGTGTTGATTGTTGGAGTAGTGTTTCAGCATCTTGGAGCAGTTTTCAAAGCAGCACATGAGTACGAAAGTCGTAGAGAATGATGTTCTGGAGCTTCTAGTCGAAACTTCTTTTATTGACCTATCCGGGCGCCTCTATTCCCTTTGAGGCGCCTCAATCGCGAGTCGATCTAATTTGATCCGAGATCGTCACTGTTTATCTACATTCATGCACCTAGATCCTTCCGAACGCCTCAATCCCTAACGTGGCAGCATCTGAGCTTCTGCGTTGCCTTTATCCCTTCCTAGGCGCTTGGATCCTTCCGGGCGCCTGGGAGCTAACGTACACCAACCAACCGGCGTCTGCCACCTCAGCTGCCTTCGTGGCTGAGTTGGAGTCATCAAGGTCACCTGGATCAATCTGGTCGTCCGGACCTCCGTACGTTGGGATCCATATGGGCGCCTGGAATCCCCTAACTCCAGCTTTTGAGTTCCTGCATCACAGAGTTAGCATAGCAAGCATAATAAAGATCGTTATAAGTAATTTGATAATTTCGGGACGGTCCAGTTCTAACTTTCAAATTTTTGATGAAATCCTAGGTCGAATCAACACTTACTGTTCCCTTTCCGAGAACTCGTCCTCACCTACTCCTCTCAGAAGAGATTACCTGTTGCCAAACATCCGATCCTCTAGACCTGTTTGGACTTTTGCTCAGCATTCGATCTTGACCTTCTGGACTTCCCGCTAGATGTTCGGTCCTCGACCCGTCTAGACTTCTTGCCTAGTGTCCTCAACCCCTAAGACTTCTATTCGACGTCCTCGATCTATCAAGTATTTTGCTCAATCCCACGGACCAGGAATTCCTTTCCCAATCACCTTGACAGAACTTCCTTGCTCAGTCCACATCGACCAGGACTTCCTTGCCTAGCCTCAATTAGGACATGTTTCTTGCCTAAGATTAATTAGGACTTTCTAGTTGAACTACATATACACTCAGCCAAGCTCATTAGATCACAAGACAACCCTTAACTTTGAACCTTTGTCAATATCAAAACACATGTTTGATTAGCTAGTGCTTCCTGCACCAACACCTTAGTTGCGACCTTGCTTATTCATCACTTGGAAACCCAACAAAGGCACACATTCAACACACGAAGCAAGACAAGTCTGGAAAAGTATATCTATTTACTTGAAAGTTTTCAAATTCAATACAAAACGGGCGACACAAGGATTGTCAAAATAGGGAACTAGAGTCTGAGTCGACGTTGGAGGTGGGAGGCGTGATCAGTCGGCCTTCTCAAAGTCAGGCAGACCTTTCCAAACCTTCTTCAAGTCTAGGAACGCCAAGATGCTCCCACACGAGATGATCCCTTAATGAAGGAACTGGCGAATGGCACCTTCGAACCCATGCTTGAGCATTTTGCTCGTCCACTTCCCGAGCAGGCTATTAAATCTTCAAAGGCCAGAAAGGCCTTCTTCAAGTCCTCCCAGCAACATTCTTCACCCGCCTAATAATCAACCAGCTCAGCCTTGGTAGAGTAAGACAGCATGACTTGAAGAAGAAGAGTTAGATTGTGACATGGAAAATCTAACAAATATAGTGTCTTACTCAGTTGGTCTTCCAGCGTAACTGCATTCAAGCTTAGCTCGGCCCTATAGAGTAATGCTTCATTCTCCACCAGCATATTAACATCAAACTTCAGGTCCACCAAGATCTCGATCACCCCCAAGTACACCCACTCCAATTTATACTGTCCAAGCGGCGGCTGAGTATGTAGTTTGACTCGCAAGGCAGTCGGCCAGGTGTACAGCTAGTGGCTTGACAAAGATATAGCAACCTTTCCACCCCTTGTGCAAGGTCGGGTACTCGCTAAGGAAGTTACACCCCGTCCTAGCGTGAAGTAGATGACCTTGGGCTCTCCTCGCTTGGGGTAAAAGAGATAATGGAAGATAACGGAATCAAGTGGAACTTGGTACAGCCAAAAAATAATTATTGCACCATAGATCGAGCGATAGGAATTAGGGGTGAATTGTGATAATGAGATCTGAAAATAGATGGCAAGGTTTTGAAGGAAGGAGGGGATGGGAAATCTCATACCACCAGCTAGTTGGTCGTGGAAGCCGGTGATGTAATTTGGTGGCGGCTAATGTGGCCGATGCTCTGGTGCCAAAATCCTAATCTTGTGATCAGAATGGATGTCGAATTGTAGCCGGAGAGACGATCTTTCTGCTTTCGTATATATAGACCATTGGGTCTCATACCAGAGGTCCGATGGTTCGTCGGCGGCCATGGGTTTGGAGAGAAGAACAAAAGAGAGAGCGAAAGGACCATAAACAAAAGAAGAAATGACGATGAACTTATAGTGTCACCAGAAGTAGAAGGAAGAAGAACACGAAGACGTTGAAGTAAGAAGAAGCGAAAGAAAGTGGCATCGCTTATAGATGATCTAATATACATTGGCGGTTGCATAGTAGGGTTGTCACATCAGTCCGCCAAGCCGTGGATGGAGAGAAATGAACAGTGAGATCTCGTCGCAGCCGTCAAATCGCACAGTCGAACCGTTGCGATCACAACACAATCTCCCCCATTAAAGCGCAGCAGTGGTGAATTGTGAGGGGATGCCTTGTTCTTCGTGAAAGTTCAAACACAGTGGTCGGATGTAGAGACCGAATAAGCGACAACGTGGCATATGCAGCAAGGTGCTCTTGTGGCTCGAGACGGATACCACATGTCGCCATTAATGCGACGGTACGGCATGCCAATCATAAGGGTGATACGCAATCTCGCACATAGCGTTCTTTAAATGTGACGCCTTATCTCCCTGATGACAAGGACCCAGCCAGCTGTCCCAACAAAACACGGACACCTCAGCTCAACATTCTGAATAGCAAGCTTGGTAGGCAAACAACAACTCAGCACAGTCCAATCAGTCGAACTACGCCTCTTTCAACTAGACTAGTTAGGAAGGCTTGTGATATGGCAAAAGCCTGCAGCCCCCACATGCCCCGTGTGGTCAAGAATCATGTCGAGCTGTCAATCAAAGTCAAGGTAGGTCAAACGTGACCCAAAGGGTATCGGACTCGACCTAGAAGGGACTCAGGCCTAGTCGAACCTGCTCAGTACACTCATCCCAAGGAGTTGAGTTCGCCCAGAGATAAGTCAGCTATTACGACTCGACCTCAAACGCCGACCTCGTTTCCTACTCAGCCCCAGTCATCGACTTTGTCTCCGACTAGGCCACGGTCGTCAAGCTCATCTATGGCTCTGCCATAGTCATCGAGCTCATCTCCGACTCGGCCTCAGTCACCAACCTCTTCCCCGACTCATCCATGGGCGTCAATCTCGTCTCCGACTCAGCCTCAATCGCCAACCTCTTCCCTAACTCGGCCATAGGTGCCAATCTCATCTTCGACTCAGCTTCAGTCGCCAGCTTCCTCTATTCTCAAAGTCACTCATTATCGACCTCATCTCCTCATCCGCCCCGACTTGGACCTACACCCTACATGGCCCGCTGAAAACGCGAGGGGCGTGTGGATAATAAAGTGGCATGACTCCTTCATTCATGGGATCATTTTCTCCCGAAAGACGTGGAGAACGATAGTGCACATCCCAGAGCACGTGGATAACAAAAGCGCACATCTCGGAATACATGATAAATGAATGCGCACACACCGAAAAACAGTCACATTTACAGCTCTTTAAAGGTTCGCCCACTCGCACGGGCACATGTATGCACACAAAATAAATCCTACTCCTTACACAGTTCTTCTTCCTCAAGAAAAATCCTAACTTGAGCGTCGGAGTGACCTACCGAGATTCATCTCCGGTGTCATTCTAACTATCTTTTGGAGTGCTTTTCAAGTCTCTTTATCCTTCTCGACGATTATCTTCAGAAAGCATGCACATCAATTCATTCATGATCGGTGGCTTGACCATCCATAATATTTGATCAAAATAACTATCTTTACTGATTGAATTCCAACATCAATCGACTATTTTTCTTGTAACCCTTAGGTCTACTAATCATTTCCCTTCAATTTGATTTCCTACACCGTTTCTATTGTGTCTTAGCCAATTGAAATATCATCTCAACCACTAACAAAAATATTTTATTTGTTGACTAATCAGTTTGAGTTGACTATCTAATCGACTCAATCATCATGAGTCAACTAAAATTCATCATTAGTTGATTGACTCTAGATCAGTCATTTGTCCAGTCAACTAAGCAACAAAACGAAACGTTATGTCATGCATAGATCATGAAATAAGAATGAGAATTTCAAACCGACGATAACATTTAATTTCTTTCCTATTTCATTGTTTGTTTCGTTTAAACTTGCCAAGTCATTAGCAAGATTTTAAGTGTTGAATGCAAGATTAAATAATATTCACTCCACCCCTCGCCCCTCTGGCCATCAAATCATCGAACAGAACAGTTCCAACACTAGGGATTTGTCTCAAACCATATAATATTTTTAAGTTCAAAAACAAGGTTTGGAAAATCCAAACATTAGAAACTAAGAGGTTGTTCAACATAAACCTTTTTTTGTGATAGAATCATTTAAGAAAGTTAATTTAACATCCATATGATAAAATCGAAAACCTTTAAATGCTTCAAAGCTAAAAGCACAGAGATGGATTCAACATGAGCAATAGGTTTATAAGTCTCATCATAATTCAAACCTTCTACTTTGATTGAATGTTTAAACCACTAATTAGCATTGTTTCAAAGCACGAATCCTTTTCCATTTAATATATTCTTAAAACCCAACGACTATAAATGATTGACCAATCCTCGGATCTTGGAACTAGTTCTTAAACTTGATTCCTCTCAAAGCAAGTCAATTCTTCTTACAGATCAAGTATCCAATTTAACTCAATTTGAGAGATCAATGCAAAATATATTTTTTTAATCCTAAAGTAGAATTTAATTTTTACCTCTTGGGATATATCTCCCATGACTTATTTAACTGAATAGCTTGAACTTGATTTGTATGATCTACATGGTTGAAATCTCCCATGACTTATTTAACTGAATAGCTTGAACTTGATTTGTATGATCTACATGGTTGAAATGCTCCGTCTGAGTCTTGTTCTCATCATTTGTTTCATTCTTCGACTCATCTCTTGCTCATCCTCTTCTCTTTTTTTTTAATCCAGATATCGATCCAACTAACTAATTTTGGAAGTGCCCGATCCAACTCCATAAAAAAAATATACCGACCACTGAGATAAATCCAAAAGTACAAATAGCAATCCACACAATGGCCCAATCCCAGTGGTTTAAACACAAGAGGCAAATTTCTTACGCTCCCTAAATTTTGAATCCTGGATGCATGGATAGCCCAAAATGTGCTTACCACTACACCATAACCCCAAGAAATCTCTTGTTCATCCTTGAAAGGTACCTTCCATGGTTGATTTTCCTTCATCATCTACGCCTAAGTTAAAATATACTCGTAGACTCTCAATTCTTCACTTATATGTGAACTCTCAAAACTTACACCTAAAACCCAAAATCTACCTGGATCATAAAGTTTTGTGTAATGTGATACATGTCCTATGATTCTTTCTTGATCCCTAGGGTATGCATCTCAAGGACTCCAATAGCGGTAGAATTCTCATCATGGACTCTCAAAGCTTGTGGAAGTCTTGTTAACCTTAAACAGCCTCTAAGTTCCTTGAATGAACCTTCATATCATGAGCCAAACATTCACCTCAAGGATTTTACAAATAGCCTCAATCTACAATGAACCACATCATTCTCATATACTCGAACTCCAAAACCCTACCAAAGCCAAATGACCCAGGCTATCCAAACCACCTTGGGATTGCTCATAATTGTGACTAAACCCCAAGTCATTTGAATCCAGCCAAGTAGAAAAATTTCGAAGATGGATGCCTTTAGCAAGGATCAATTCCATCTTCACATTCAACTAGGGAAAGCAAAATTTAAGAAGATACAATTCCCCTGCACATACAAAAACAAGTACTTTTACTGAACATATCATGCAGTCACTGTAAAAACAAAAACAAAGGTTCTAAAAATTACTTACCTTCACTTCACTGTGTCCCAATAGATAACCAAACATACCAGCTACATTATCAAACAGGCTATGTTAGATATAGAGATATTTTATTCTGTCCTAAATGACCTTATCGATAAGTTGTGTTGGTCCTAACCATTGGGACCAGATTCATGTATCACATCATTCATTTAACTCTACGCAAATGGTTTATATAGATGTAAAAGTGTCAGAAATGCAATAGTCTGAAGAAAAAGTTGTAAAAGAGAATCAATGCCACTCTAATCAGCAACAGTTAACTGCAGATGAATCCTCATTAAAGTTAAGTAGTTCTTGGTCATCCACACAAGATAAACTTAGTGAGAGGATATAATACAGGGCATATGTATGCTGCAATTACTGACTACTACTGGAGCTCCCACATAGTATCTGCAACTAGGATTTCTCAGGACGACAACGATTCTGGACGGTTAGCAGGATTAGCAAGAGGCTGTTGCTCAACTACTGTTGCAGAGGCTTCATTCAAGGGAGAAACAAGTATCTGAAGAAAAATATATATACAAGGAATGAAGTCGGAAATAAGTGATAGAAAATCAATTCTCTTCTATTGGTTGTTGCACATTGGGCTTTTTTTACATAGGGATGGGAAAAAAGAATAGTGGAAAACAAAACAATGATATAATTATTTGACTAAGTGAATGTTTTCATCTTTTCAGAAAACCAGATAGCCTACCATTTCATTTCCTTCTTGAGGGCCACTCTGTAGAACCAGTGAAGGATTTTTAGAGAGGTCTCTCAATGTACCCTGCAGGATTAAACAAACCATACAACATAATTAAAAAAACACTTCAAGAAAATGTTGTGTTCCTAATAAACATCTGGCAGTAATAATAAAGTAGTGATGCTCATTAGTGCTTTGGAATATTTGATTTGATAACATATAAAATTTACAAGAATGCAGAAGAGAAGGAGCCTAGAAGCTCAAAAGTAGTGTAGTTGTGGTGGATATAAAATTCCACATATTGACAATTTGATACGACTTCTAAATAAATTGATTAAATAAAATAAACCACTTCACAAACCCAATGGTCTAGTTTTTATATTTTATTTCTACTTGGAATCATTTTGTTATTTGTAATTTTATTTTTCTAGCAAATATAGTCAATTTTACCTGATCACATGGGACAAGATAAATTGTAAGGCCAATTAAAGAGATCCTCTTTCATTGTTTTGATCATTCAAAGCGATAATACAATTTTCTTAAGATGGCCAATTGAGGCACATAACTATGTGAGATAGTCAATTGAGGATTGAATCTTGTTGGTGACACATCTAGTGATATTAGAGCCTGACTTAGCTCGTGCTCCTTACCCCACATGTTCATCCCCCATCCTCAATCTTGATTACTAACTCTAGGGGGATAATTCATTAAAATATCCCTAATGTTTCAACCGAATCCCGATTATGTCCCTAAAGTTTTTTCGGAGTCATTTATGTCCCTCATGTTTTATAAAGTGTCCCAAATCTATCCCCACCGTCAACTTCTGTTATCTGTAATGGAATCTCTCACGTGAGATACGCGTGACCATCTTGGCCCAACTTAAAAACCTGCTCGATTCTATCAATCTTAATTCTCAAATCGTCCAATTCGTTGAATCGTTACTCTTGAAATTCTCTCCAAGCCATCGATTTTCACACTCTCTGATTGCGGTGGCGCCGTGAACAAGCACCGATAAGTGGTTTATTGATGCCCTTTGATGGTTTTTTTCATTTGATTCGTTTAATACATTCACTTTCGCCTAATTCATTCCTACTGAATTTCTTAACAGCCGATTTTGCGGGCAACGCCTGCGGTGAAGACATATATAACTCCTTCGTCTTGAAATTTTCTCCAGGGCGATGATTCCTCGCCACACTCGAACGATGGTGGCACCATGAACACGCACTGGTAAGTTGTCTATGAATGTGCTTTAATATTTTTCTCTTTTTAATTCATTCAAATGAGTAAGAACCGATATGTTTTGTTGGTGCACTTACGGAGATGTATTAAACGAATCAAATGAAAAAAAAAAAAAAAAAACATCACACTTTCTTCACCGCCGGCATTGCCCGCAAAGTCGATGGCTATGAGAGAAATTCAGTAGGAATGAATTAGGTGAAAGTGTGATGTATTAAACAAATCAAATGAAAAAAAAACATCAAAGGGCATCAATAAACCACTTACCGGTGCTTGTTCACGGCGCCACCACAATCAGAGAGTGAAAATCGATGGCTTGGAGAGAATTTCAAGAGTAATGATTCAATGAATTGGACGATTTGGGAATTCGGGTTGATAGAATCGAGCAGTGAGTTTTTAAGTCGGGCCAAAATTGTCACGCGTATCTCACATGAGAGATTCCGTTACAGATAACAGAAGAGTTGACGATGGGGATAGATTTGGGACACTTTGTAAAACA
The DNA here is from genome assembly GCA_038050645.1 of Hedychium gardnerianum. NCBI lineage: Eukaryota > Viridiplantae > Streptophyta > Magnoliopsida > Zingiberales > Zingiberaceae > Hedychium > Hedychium gardnerianum. The sequence continues at coordinate 3,501,297 of JBBUKS010000002.1, read as the reverse complement.
TGAGGGTCATAATGGCTCCGAAAAAACTTTAGGGACATAATCGGGACTCGGTTGAAACATTAGGTATATTTTAATGAATTATCCCAACTCTAGGTTACCAGACTGCATTGTTTTTTCATCGGTTTCCACGAGAGACTATATAATTCAAGAAGATACTATCTCTCGAGGAGGTAAGATAAGGTATTTGAAACCTTTTGTAGTTTACATTCATCTTCTGTGACAATGTCACTACATATAAACACGATGCTGGATGTTAACCATGACAAAATTAAGTTAAGCCGTAAAAATATTTTATATAACTCCATAAGAAATTTAAGAATTTTTAGGAATTTTCGGAGGTTAAAATGGAATTATATGAAATTATTAGGGATTTAAATAAAATGAACTTTATTAATTTGGGAGTTGATAATAGCAATTACCCTAAGTTCATTATCAAAACCCTAAGTTTGGGTTATTTAAATCCTACTTCACGCAATGCACACACTCACTCGACTTTTCTCTCGCGCGATCCCCAAACCCGAGCCCTCGTCTTTCTTCACTCATCACTCACCGAAGCCACCCTGAGCCTTTTCTCGATTTCCCTCTTCTGCCGATCATTTCTCCTCTTCTCGACCTGCCTCCGGTGATCGTTGATCATCGACTGCCACCCTTCTCTTCTCCCACGCGATCAATTCTTTCTCTTCTATTGGAGCTAGATATCGACCAGGAGCTTTCTTCCTCTTCCCTTCTCCTCTTCTGCCGTCGACTACCACTCCACCGACGCCATCGCAGTTGATACTCATCACCAGCTAATCATCAAGCCCGGCCACCACAGGCCCTAGCTGAGGGGATCGCGACTGGAGTTCTAGGTCCCAATCCCTATTCACCCTTGGAGATCGTCGATGTCTAAATCCACCGAGGTTGCTTCGGTTCTGGGCGTGAGATGCCGATCACTTCTCTTCTCCATCTCAACCACAGAGTGGTCATATTTGACTCTGTGTCATTAGCCGACCACAGAAGGGACATAGCCGACCATTTCGGGTGCTGAGGTATCGTGATTTGGGTAGCCACACTGAGAGGTAAGGGTTGAAGATGGGCTATATAAATAGATGTAATGTTAGAAATAAGTTTGATTGAGTTTAATGATTGGATTAACAGTGTGTACTGTTCCGACCAATTGCCGTTGGGTTGAGGGGTGCTGTTCCGAGCCTTCCGATCAACTTCAGTTAATAGCAAAAGAAGGTAATGAGTTTTCTTTAATTTAAGAAGTTATATGTTGTCATTTGTAATAGATAACATAATGATGGAATGCAATTGTAGCGTTAGGTTAATTCAAGTTAAGGTTGAGTGGTTAAGGAATGCAGGTATGATTATGTAATATGTAGATTGATGATTTGGAATTAATTGAAGTGTATTTGACTTTTAGTTAATTGGATGACATGTGATTAAGCCTTAATTAGGTCATGCACATAAGGT
>JBBUKS010000002.1:3459219-3494790 GCA_038050645.1 Hedychium gardnerianum | reverse complement strand
AGCTTGTTTGAAGCTTGGCTTGAGCTTGGTTCGTTTAGATGTTATCGAGCTCTCACTTCAAGCTTGGCTTGAGTTTGATTCATTTAGATGTTATCGAGCTCTCAATTCAAGCTTATTTGATTACTTGAAATTTTTATTTGTTTGATTGATTATTGAACTTGATAATTCAAACTTATTTATTTATTTTATTTTATTTATTTAACATGTAGATAAGAGTTTTATTAATGAATACTATTGTTAATGAACGTTGTTCACGAACATTAACAAACTGAATACATTTATATTAAAACTTATTTATTTAATTTAATGAGTTGTTCAAACTTGTTTGTTTAATTGATATGGTGTATATTGAACGAATATAAATAAGTTCTAATTAAACTGAACACCAAACTTGTTCACGAACGTTTGATTTATTTACGACCTAAAGTACAACTTGAATACTTAAAAGGTATCAATAAATAAAAATTTAGAATTTTTTTTTAAAAAAAATCTTTCTAAAAAATCTTTTAAAAAAACAAAAATATTTTTTATTTTTTGAAAAGCATTCGGCGATCGGTCCATTCATTTTGACAGTTTTGGAAGTCTCTGAATTAGATACCTCTACAGCTCAATCCAACCATATAAAGTTAGAAAAGCACCACGTTTCCAGTTGCGAGTCCAACAAAATCAGCATGGACGCCCTCTCCGCACCGTCCGCCGCCTACAGCCTAAAACCCGCCGCCGCCCTCCACGCCGCCCTGTACCCCACTCAACTCCTCCACCCTCCACCCCATCCCGCTTCCCTCCCTGTCCTCTCCGCCGCCGCAGTCAAACCCCAATCCACCAGCACCACCAAACTCCCCCTCCGCCCCTTCTCCTCGCTCCGCCGCCTCTACCTTCCTCCTCGCTGCGCGGCCGCGTCCACCGGCTACGCCGCCGCCGTCATAGACGCCGCCTGCTGCGACGGAGCACTCGACGCCGTCGAGAGGGATGCGAGGCGACTGCTCCGGGGTCTCCGGGCAATCCCGGCGCTGGGGGAGATGGCGAAGGGGAAGGTGGTGAGGGGGGTGTCGGAGGGCGGGGGGTTCTACCGGAATCTAGTGGTGCTGGTGAGGATGCTGGTGGCAAAGGGGAAGACTCGGCTGGTGGAGGAGGTGATGGAGGAGATCGGGAGAATCTGCGACGAGATGAGGGGCACCCACGCGGTGGTGATGCGGACGAAAGCAAAGATGGAGCAGGGACGGCTGCAGGAGATCGCCGGAGAGGTGTAGGAAGCCAAAGGAGCCACCGAGGTCATGCCGAGATATGTTCGTTTGGTTGTTATCACTGAACTCATATGCTCTTCACTCTTCAAATCCTATCTTCAATTATAATTTCTTGATTCATGAACTCTTCATGAAAATATTATGGCTACTTGGTTATGAAATAATTGCTGGATGTATGCATGCAACTATCTGGAATTGAGAATCTGTTTAGCTTGTAGAAAATAATGCAATCATCTTCAGTATCTCCTCGAGTAGAAAATCAAATATAGGAGTATCAATATGAATTACTGAATCTGAGGACTTACAATATCGATTATTTTCTGGTGTTGATGAACTCTACAGACTAGAAACCCAAGTTATGAGTAAAGAAGATACAGAAGTAGAAAATGGATAGGTAATTAAAAAAGCTAAACGGGAATCGACTAATTAGGCAGTACAGAGAGACTAGTAAAACTTTGCAGTTTTAATAAGAATCTAGGGTGAACCTCAATATGAAGTCTTTGCATATCTGTTGTTCTGATCACTGAAAATAGTAGATGCATTGCAGACACACTGTTGCGTTTGTCTTTCAAACCCCACCTTGTCTTCATCAAGTGTTTAGTGGCTCTGCCTCACCGTCTCTTTCCTTCACGGAAGTCCAATCTGGAAATTCTGCACAATAATACTAGTGATGATTTGAATGAGGGAAAACATATTACTAAAATAACATCTCAAATATTATTCTGTGATATGGGCTGATAGGATGAAGTTCATAAGATAAGAACACAATAGAAAGGTAATTAACAGTAAGTGAATTAGTTCTTAGAAGGTGGGGGTCACAAGCGAGCTAAAAAATTGTGGCAATTTGCTTGTGTCATCAGTTAGCAATGTTTATCAACCATTTAGGTGAATCCACACTAGGAATAAGATTGAGGTTGTTTATTTTTTATGATTACATTAGCCATGTTGCTTTTCTGGTCTGTCTCAAAATATATACAGACAAGAAGAGAGCTGATAATCCTGATTTGTTATATATATGATTCCACTGTTTTGCTGAAAACTTCAAATCTTAGTAATATGATATCTAGTTGTGGTCAATATCGAGAACATTAGTTATATTTGAAGATTATGCTGAAAATTCAAATGTTTATCAAGACAATTCATTAAGAGAGGACAACTTGGAGATGTTTCATCTTACTTGATCTGTGGGCTTCAGCAACCTTCATCAATCTCCTTTGTAGAATTGAGGCGAGGAAAAGGAACGCAGTGCACATGCCGAACATGACAGTCATAGGGAATGCACTAACCTGTAAATTGGCACTTCAACAATCATTATGATGTGTTTCCTCAATTTTACAGATGAAGACTATTACAAGTAATATAAACATAGACGCTTTAGTTGACTTTTGAGTCAATGAACTTAGTAATCAATCAAGACTTTCCCAGTAATGGTACCAGAAAATAAAAGGATCACAAACCCTGAATTATAATTTGAGTGCAAATACTAAATTTTTTGTGGAGAATATGCTGAAATTGGGAGGAAAAAGGTTAATTGGAAGCTTACATTGTAAAGAATAATGCACACAAATATGTTCAGTGGAATGCGGAAAAAGTTCATGATTGTACTCCTGGCCTCCTCAGGAATGTACTGGGATCTCATTTTCATAATGGACGGCCAAAATATTCCAACACACGCTTCAAATGTACAGAATCCAAAGAGCTGAATACAACCCCCGAAAGAAATGCTCCCGCCTTTGACTGTTGACGGTGTTATTAAGGACTGTAGGAAAGCAAAGATCAAATCAAAACATCTGAATGCAAGTTGAAAAGAGAGTGGAAGCAAAAGACAATAGTAGGCTAATAAAAAGGACACACATTTGTAATAACTGGTAGGAGGAGAGTGAGGGCAGATATAGCAAATACAAGCTGCATGTAAGATTCAACTTTTGGTACTGCACGGGCTAATAGCCGAGATGCTATGGAGCTACCTAACATCGATGAGAGCATGAAAGTGGCAAAAATGAAACCATGAGGAATGTCCTCATCATTTGGACTTAAAGCAGGAGTCCAAAGGAAGACAAACGTATACATGGAACCCTCAAACAGTGACTGTATTGCACCCAGTAAAGCAATTTTCTCATCTGCAAGAACACAGCAGACCTCAACATCATACTTTTGAGGTGGTCATAGTGATATTTCCTTTAAATACTGAATTGAACTACAATACTAACCAGAAGAAATAGCTGATGCAGCAACCTTAAACTGGGTCAGTAAATCTTTGCTTTCAGAAGCATCCCCATAGTTCTCAGTCCATGTTGATAATATAATCGCCATGCCTATTGCGAGGAAGCAAGCAGCAGCATCAAAGGGAGCAACAGGTCCAAAACCCAAGTTATCTGTCAGTAAATTAGCAAAGAGACCGGATATAATGGCAACTAGGCCATTGCCAAGAAATATGGCCTTGGAGAAAGTTATGGACAACCATTGTGGTTCAAAACCCCTCTGCATCATCGTAATCAAAATATATGAGAAACTAAACAAGTTATGAAAGACATATGCTAACCAAATATAATACTTCTAACATGTATAAATTCTACTTACCCATTGATTAAGCACCAAGCAGAAATTATCTTAGATAAACAGACTGGAGTTTGTTCAGAAGAACACAACCAATTGAAATTTACAAAAGGAAGTTTAAGTTCTTAGATTCACTGCTCAGTTTCTTAGCTGTCACTATTATCAAATCGTGTTATCCTAACTATTTGGAGTTAGCTACATGGATTTTATTTCTATGTTAAGCTCTATGCAGATTATATCATTAGTGATATTTGAATTAAATTTTATTCCATTAATTATTTTTTATTGGAATTTGTTTGTAACCCTGAATTTTTCATTTTTTAAAAATTGATTTAACTCCTTTAACTATAAAATTTATTGGTTGTGGTTTAACATATTCATATCATGCCAATTTTCCCTCTTATTTTCGTATGCTGGAGCTACATGTCAAGCTTAGAATTTTTTGTACACATATTAAACGATAAGTATTATTTTAAATATCACATATATTTAAAAGTCTAAATGGCCAGATCAAGATAATGTTCCTCATTATATATTGTCCTACTGGAGATTGATCCTAAATTTCCTAAAGAAGTTCAATATTTTACAAGATTTATATAATATTTTAATAATCACAGTTTTCTCCAGCTGTAACCCTGGATGTTAACTGATATCTAAATCTTAACACGTAGAAGGTTTGAATTATTCCCATTTGATTAAGTTTTCAACAAACTCTGACACGGTCTACACCTCCGAAAGGCATATCATTCATAAACTTATCCTTGGATGTCTTTTTGTGTGTGCGTTACATGTCATCTTTTGGCAAAGTCATTCACGTCATGTTCCTTCCTTTCTTTTTCTTGGTAGTCACTTCGTTTCTGACATACAGAGTCCACAAATAAATTGACTGACTAGTATAGAATAGACTGGATGATTCTGTTGTTAAGAGAAAACATTCTGACTGTAACATGAGATCTAAGAGTAAACAAAATGACAGATCCAAGCAAAGAACAGTCGCAAAGGAGTCATAGATGAAACTATTTCCAACTGGTAAATGCAAATCGCATCAGCTTACGTAAGGGGGAAAAAATTGACAAAAAGGCGAACATTTTTTATCAAAAAAAAAAGTAGTGACTTAGAATAACCTTGTTGTGTTCTGCAACAAGCCATGACTCGAATGCAGAAAACAGGAGCGACGTGGCGATCCCTCCTAAAACGCGTCCCAGCATCAAGACCTTGTATTGCGGCGAATGCTTGGTGATGCAGCTAAGGATGTAGGTGATACAGTAAGTCACAGAAGCCCTCTTCCGACCCCTGTAATTTTAAACACAAAAAACTTCGAGATTAATTCACATAGCAAACGGGAAAGAAACACTAGATCGGCTTCAATTTGGGAGAGCGCTCACTGTTTGTCAGCCATGGAACCCACAATGGTACCGAACAGCATGGAAGATCCGAATCCGGCGATGAAGAGGCGGCCGATGTCTCCTTTCCCGTAGCCATACGTAGTGTAAAGGTAGTAGACGTAGGGTCCCTGCAGCCAATCTCCAGCTGCCTCCAACAAAAGACAGAAATCATTGTGAAACAATCTAGCGCGAGGAATGAAGAGTGAGATCTGGTCCTAACCCGATGGGAACAGATCAGATCTGCACATTGCCGTGGGTGCGAAAAGATGTAGAGGAAGGGGAAGGAGGGCTCACCCATCATGAGGGAGTAGACGAGGAGATAGTTGTTCTTGAAGGAGTTGAAGGCGGAGGAGGTGGCGGCGCGATCGCGGGTGGTCTTGCTGAGCTCCAGGGCGGCCACCACCACGGCGACCCCGCCAAAGAGAAGCCAGTAGAAGACCTCCATTCTCGAGCGCCCTACGCCTCCGAAGAAGAAGGAAGAAGAAGAAATAGCGCAGGGCAAGTGGAGTGGGAGCGGAAGCGATGTGAGATCGGCTCCTAAATCGGCGTCGGTGGTGCGACGGATAAATAAGTAGATAAATATAAAATAAAAACAATAAATAAAAATTAAATAGGGTAAAAATCAAAAGGCTCCCCAGTTTTTTCCAAATTATCAGAGGCGTCTTTTTTAATTTTTTTTATTAAAGGCCACTCCATTCCATCAACCATTCGTATATAATTATGCAATTATCATTAAGTATATTATTTTTATTATTATTTCTTATTTATCTTTCATCTAAATTATAAATGAGAGGTGTATTATAATAGTTATATCATGTGTAATAATTATAATTATATAATTATTATTATATAAATTTTAGATGAATATATCAAATTTTTATTATAACTGTTATAATTTATAATAGTTATGATTTTATAATTATAATAACATGAATAATAGATGAATATGATTGAATCAATATTATAATAATTATAAAATTATTATTATTATAATATAAATATTTTTAAATAAATTAAATATATATTATAATAGTTATAGTTTATAATTACTATCTATATTATAATAATTATAATTTTATAATTATTATAATAAATTTGATTGATTTAAATTTTAAATAATAATAATATATTAAAAAATAATTGAATAATTATATGTGTTACCGTGGAAGAGGTGAGATTTCTTTTCATAAAAAATAACGTCTTTTATGATTAAAAAAAATAAGGGTTTTTGACTTTTGTCCAATTAAATAAGAGGAGATCGTTATCATTAAAAAAATGTGTATTTTTATTTTTTATTATCATTAAAAAACGTCTTATTTAAAAAAATATATATCCAATTTTTGCAACGGTTATTGTTTATGACGTCTTAAATATTTAGAAAGTTCTAATTTATTTTAAATTCATCACGTGCCCAATTTTATTTATTATTTCTCATAGAAAACGCAGTTTCATCTCCTTTTTTCCTACCGTCCATCTTCATCTCAACGGAGTTAAATGAATCGGCAACCTAAATCAAGCAATCTCAAGAGCTCCGCTCTATAATGGCTCCCTTCGCCGCCTCCGCCTCGCCTGCTGCAGTAAGCTACGGCATCCTCCGCCGGCAGCCGTCGCCGATCTGTAGGTTTTCGGCAACCTTCTTTCTTCCTTTGTCATCGGCAACGCTAGATCCGTCGAGGAGGGTTTCTCTCTCCGCCGTCTGGCCGACTCCACTCCGATCTCGTCGCAGGTCGTTGTCCTCGCTTCCTGCCATGGCTTCCGAAAAGGCTCTCGCTTCGAAGGGGGAGCAAGTCTTGATGGTCTTCGACACCGAGGAGGAGCTCTCCGCATCGCTTGCGAAGTATACGGCGGAGCTGTCGGAGAAGTTCATCCGCGAGAGGGGTGCGTTCACTGTTGTCGTATCCGGTGGATCACTCATCAAATCCCTCAGGTATGAAGTTCAGTTTTTGGTTGATTCGACCTCTAAGATCTTGGTTGGTTGGATTTGTTGAAAAAAGGCCTCTTTCGTAGGAAATTGACGGAATCTCCTTATTTGGAAACGATAGACTGGGCAAAATGGCACATTTTCTGGGTGGATGAGAGAGTGGTCCCAAAGGATCACGAAGATAGCAACTATAAACTTGCTTTTGATGGATTTTTGTCTAAGGTGCCAGAATTCTAACAAAAGTATCCTTATTGATTTATGCAAAACATAACTTCCACGTTAGCCATTCTTAGTGAGAAATAACTCTCAGGGAGAAAATGTTTAACCAATAAGGTTTGCGTCTTCTTCTTCTTGGTTATTGCTTGAATTCTTTCATTGAAGCTTGAAGATTATCCGCGTTTGGTAGTTTTATGTTGCCTACAAATGTGGAGATTGAATCAAGTAATAATTTGTTGATTTACGTTGGTTAGTCCTTGGCATAAAGATACAAATAAAATTTATCTGTTTTCTTTGCTCACTTTCTTAAACATGGATTAATGAGCTTTCTATGATTTTTTTTTCTCATCTTCAATATACAAGAAGTCTTTAAATTGATGTGAAGAACTTAAGTATTGCTCTTTCTCTTGTTTCTCCTAAAATAGCTCATTTGTGATTATATCTTGTTATTTGTTCTTGGAGCATCATGACTGTATAACAACTGAACTTATTGTTCTACCTGTAAGTATTGCACTGGAATCAGTTTATCTTACAAATGACAGGTCCCAATTCCACCTGGTCAAGTCTGTGCTATCAATGATGCCTTATCAGCCCCAGGCGCGGCTGAAGACTATGAGACTGCTTTGAAGCATCTAGTCAACATTGGTGTGGTTGTCAAATCAGCAACTGGTTATCCAAGATTCGATCTCATGTTATTAGGAATGGGACCAGATGGTCATATTGCTTCTCTCTTTCCCAGCCACCCTCTCCTTAATGTGACAGATAAGTGGGTTGCCTTCATAAAGGACTCTCCAAAGCCACCACCAGAAAGGATTACATTCACTTTACCTGTAATCAATTCATCTGCTTATGTTGCAATGGTGGTTGCTGGAGCTGGGAAAGCTAGTGCCATTAGCAAAGCTCTGGGCAATGAGAAAACTGCCCATGTGCTGCCTGTTGAGATGGTTTCCCTTGAAAATGGAGAGTTAACATGGTTTACTGATAAAGCGGCAGTCTCAATGCTCTGAGATAAGACAAGCCTGTAGACAGTTAATGTAAGTTTTTGATGTCACAATGTCGTATTTTTCTGAATAATGATCTGGAAAAACACCTGACTATATAATTCCAGATATTTTGTCATTTTGAGAATTGTCTAATATACTATGGGCATCTAGTTATGATTTGTCGTTTTAATGGTTTCTAAAACTTTCTTAATTTTCTGAATATGGTTTGAAAATTGTTTTGAACTAAGTTGAAGAAACATACCACCTGCATAAATCACTACCAAATTAATTCTTTTTGTCAGTAAACAACTTATGAGTTCAGTAAAGTTATTCTTTTGTCACTGTGTTCAAATTTTATTTTTTTTGACCTCTACTTCTTGATTTTCATGTGTAGTTAAGGAATATATATATATATTGAGAGTGCCTTGGTGGCTTAGTGCAGAGGTAAAAAATTGCTCAATTTGCTAGGTTATCCCTGTTAAGTCATTAAACTAGCCTGCTAACGGGCAAAGTGAACCTGCATTTTTGCATCTGCACCAATTCCATGTCATGAAAATCTGGTATACTTACTACCTCCTATTTTTTTGGAAGTTGAAATTGTAAAACAAACCATTGAACTAGCTGATATGATGAACTTCCGTAGCAATTATATGAAGATACCTAGTACCTTTTAAGGTATAAACTGATAGGCTAAACGTGATGCCTTAAATATTATATATTTGTTATATGGCTATAATGGTTAGGTGCAAAACTTGTAATAAGTTTTCATGAGCAAATATATTCCATATGTATTGTGCTGTGGAACTATTTCATGAGTGTTGCCCCTAGATTAAGATGATCTTGTCACCATGGTTCCCCATAAGCTTTTCCAATGATAATCGTATGGCTTACTAATTTTCTGGTCCTATGTGCCTCACTGCCTTGTCCCAATACTTCTTTCCAAGAGATACATTCATGAAATTATGCAATTTCTAAGGTACACTAGGAAACTGCTATTATGCATGGTGTTGCCAACTTTGAAACTCGCTTTTTGCCATTGTGACCCTTTATTTCATATAAATCGATGGGTAGAACATGAATTAACTAAAACTTTGTTTTCTCGTAGAACTTTGGTTGCTAAAGGAGGCAGAAAAAAAAATTCTCTTACTTACTGGCATGACTGGATATTTGCATAATGGAGGATATATACATCTTCATTAATGTTTAGTATGGGAAGACATATTTCCATCCCCCTGTTCAATAGACTCTGTGATTTCCCCTCAAAAAGAGATACTCTCAGTTGAGAGTAGTCAGCTACTCTTCCATTGTTGCTGAAGAAAAGAAAAGGACGAGCTTTCTACTAGATAAGATCTATTATAGAAAAATCAACGGATGTTGTTTAAGATTAATGAAAAAAATAGCATGCATCATGTAAAGCAAGATAATGATAGAAGGGTTATAATGAACGGAAAGTACCTGAAATTTTAATGATTGTATTCATTCACTTGATAAAAGGGTCTTGTTACTCTACCATTTAAGCTTGAAAATTCAAATGATATTGTAGTTTTTTTTCATTTGTGAGATTTGAACACAGCAGGAAATTGTTTTCCTCGGAAGAAAATTTGTAGGTAAGTTTTGTTAGGATTCTCTTATCAAATATTTTTACTCTAGTTTAAGAAGCTTAAGCTGTTCCGCCTGTGTGATATACTCAAGCTTTGCTAATTTATTTATTTATTTATTTTTGTTTGTAGCCATCAATTTTTTTTCCAGAAAACTGGAAAAGATACATGGTGCATTGTCATCCTTCCTCTCTTTACTCAGTTCCTTGTAATCTAAGGGTAGGAAACATTTGTCTGTGTGGGTTTTCAATCTTATTAGGGATATGGGGAAGACAACCCAAACACAGTGATGGCATGAAGTTAAGCCCACGTTCAAATGTTTTGACCTTACTTCTACCACCTCCATCATGCTTCATATGAACTATTTTATGTCTCATGTGAAGGCCAATCAATTACACATGGGCGCAAATAGCGAGGCCACTTTATTTCCATGACAAGTAAGACAACTGTTAAATGGAATATTTAGCATTGGATTTATCTAGAATTGACTTTGATATTATTTTTCATAATGAATTATGAATCTATAAGCAATGAAATGAGGGGTGCAAATCTTGGACTTTAAAGCTATGTTCTGTTGTAATCCTCTTCTATATTTGATTTACCCTTCATTGTGCTCCCAGGTTTCTCCAGTTCGACTGCAACATGTGTTTCGATTCTCAGTTTGACAAAGCATTTTTGTGATGAAACTGAAATAGCTGGTCCACATCACAAATTTGAAGGTCTAGGTTGTTTATGAGCATACAAATGGGCTTCCCCAGCTGAATACACAAGTGACTACTTTGTAAGTAACTTGTATCTTTTTTAATCATAATAGCTTATGATGCAAAAAGTCTATGGGCTCAGCATGAAAACACTAGAGAAGAATAGAACAAGCCAAACATTTCCTTTTTCTCCCTCTATTAATAATATGATGAAAGGATGGTGAGACGTTGCAATCAATGTGGATATAAGATCTCTTCGTATCCAAACTCACCACTCCTACTAGTCCACAATTGCTTTCTTATCCCCTCTCTCTTTTTGTTTGCAAGCAGTAATTAACTTCAAAGGCCCTCCTCATTGATTGAATCATCACTTTTTAGAAAAGTTGTCCTAAGACCTTGAATTTGATCTTCATCTCATTACTATTTCTAATTTTCAATAGTAATTCATTTTAATTTGATGAGGTTCCATGAGTGCATGTAACTATCAACTTGTCCCCCTCACTCACTCTGGTCCTCCTCCCATAAAGGAAGCACATGTTTCATGCTCCTCTCCTCGTACGAAGCATTTGACTCGATCCAAGCCTTGGTTTGGTTGACAAGTGCAATCCATCTCAATTTAATGCCTACCAAAATTTGTAGACTTCAATTATAGCACAAGTAGATCTCTTTTTATTTTCTTACCCAAAACATTCAGTTCATTTCGTGGACATCGATCTCAAATGAAACAGATTTACTAATCCGTCACATGTATAATGAAATAAACTAAATTGAAGAAAGGAGAGAAAGTGAAGAAGAAAATGATATAGAAATTATTTTCGAAAGGAAGTAGATTAAACAGGAACAAGTGAAATCCACACACAAAAAAAACCTTCCTTTTATTGGGAAGAAAAGGAGGATCTGGACAAAATCAATCAATCAGAAGAGATTCGAGTGGAAAAAACGTATCCTTTTGAAAAATCTCGCTATCATTGTGCTAAGGAAAGTAAAATCCTTTATTATTTTTTTTTTTAAAAAAAAAATCCTGTTATACCTTACTCATTGTCAATTATTGGAACTTAGCTGTGGAAGCAATAAAGCAATAGTTTAGCTATGGTTTAGGGTAGACCTACCAATGCCCACTTATTTCGAAACATTCCTTTAACTAGTGACTCAAGCTTCTCGATCTTCATAATTTTCGACCATTTCGTTGGACAATGTTACCGAGAGGCACTCAAAACTAACTTTGATTATGGTTGTTCTTATTGCATAATAAGATTTGTCAAGTAGTTAAGTTGTAAAGAATGTCAATAGTTGTTAAACCCCAAATAGAAACACATGCATCTTAGATTACCATTTGAACAACTTAAAATTCTGTTGCTAAATATTTTAATAAATTTTATGATTTTAATATTTAGCTCGTTTCCCTCGCACACCGAATATGTGGCTCTCTAAAGGTCGGGATTTATTTAGTTTCACAGTCAATAATAGAAGCCAACTAATCGATGTACTTCGCTCTTATTCTAATCATTAATGTGAATACTTTTGGCATAATTAACAAGGAGCACTTCAAATAATTCAATGACACCAATATAAGCTTAGAGCTTTTAGCTTTGTATTTCTTTAGGATTTGCCAATCAATTCCTTCCAACTCAAATCCTTGATTCCTTTAATTCAACCAACGCATTCAATGGCTCACTCCACCACCGTCAATTAGATCCAAACATTTGATGTTTACTTTAATGCACAGGGACGTGATAAGATTTGATTGGACCATCATTGTTATATAAAAATCAAAAACCTAACCCCCCAACATTATCTTAATCATGCGATCACCACAATGAACATTAGCATTTTAGCCTGAGCAGAGAGGCCTGTGCCATCTAAGTGATTCACCTGGATCGCCTAGTAATTGTTTAGTAATTGGCGAAGTGGAACAACTGTTCATCAATGCAATGCTCACAACAGGTGGCGATCTGAGCCATGAGCACGAGAGGCAGTGGATTTTGGTGGGGTTTCCTATAAGGGAAAAAGTACATGAGAGCAAGCATTAGAAGTGAAGGAAAAAAAAAAGTGTCCTGTTTGGCCATGGCAGCGCCTAGGCCTCTGTCGGCAGTGACGCTGACAACATCTTCATTCAGTTTATTGAAAACAGCACTCGCAGGAGTTGGAGGCTGCGCTGGAGATCGCATGTGCCCAGCGGCTCTGCGGCTGGCTTTATTGCGGGTTTACTCGGACGGGGAGATAGAAAAGAGGGAAATGTCGAGGGTTCGGGGGTTTAGGGTTTGTTAAGATGAGGAGATAGAAAATAGGGTTATGTTGAGGTTTTGGGGTTTCGCCGTTTTGGGGTTTAGGGCGGAAACATTTTTTTAATGGGTCTACAGGCATCGAGGCACATGAATTTTCTCTCGTTCGAGTTTACCTAGGCAAAAGCGTATGTGGATGACATTTAAAATTTATTCATGTGAAAAGTATCTTGCCCTTTCGAATGAGGCAAAAGAGATTGCTAACAATTGGGAAGCAACCAAATCTTAATCTATTGTTATTTTATCTGTCATGACTCCTAAGATGATTTCATCCTCATCTTCCACCTCGACAATCCTGATGAGGGTAAGGAGGTTGATAGATTGTAAAGGGTGGGATTGAAAGAGTGCATATATTAGTGTTTGACACTAATAATCTTGAAACTTTGCTTCTTTTTTTTATAAAAAATATATAAATGTATAATTATTTCTTAATTTAATTATAATAAATATCTTTATTTAGTTATATTAGATGTTTTTGTTTAGTTATAAGAGATTGTACTTATTTAATTGTAATAAATATATTTCTGGTGACAAAAGGTGAAACGTTCGCTTTCAACGTTTCGTCAATTCATTCTAAGATCAACACGGAAGATGTAAATTACGATAGCTACTAGTCTGAATAGTGACTAGTATATAAAAGAGGATAAAAGGCGAAATGCTCACTCCCAGCGAATAACAAATGTATTCATGATGGTAAAAGGCTAAATGCTCACTCCCAACGAATAATAAATGTATTCATAGTGGCAAAAGGCGAAACGCTCGCCCCCAACGCCCCCGCCAGTCTGTCCTAGGACTAATACGGAGGAGGTAAATTACGGAAGTTAGTTTTCTAGCCCAGACAGTGACTAGTGCATGGAGGAGGGCAGAAATCTGGTTACTAGTTAGGATTTGACCCTCAGATCTTATGATGACAATGTCACATGTACTAGCTATCAATTCACCTCGTGGAGATTATAACAAATGTATTCATTGTGGCAAAAGGCGAAACGCTCGCCCCCAGCGCCCCCGCCAGTCCGTCCCAGGACCAACACGGAATATAACAAATGTATTCATGATGTTATAGCACGGGGATTCAAATTATTTTAAGATAGTGTATGAGGAATCTAATAAGTTGTTTTTAATTATTATTTTCTCACTTTATCCTTCAATTAAATATTGATTGAGTTGGTGTCATTCACTTGAATAAAATATTAAAAAGAAAAAAAAAAGAAAGAAGGAGCAAATCATAAAATTATACAGTGTCCATGTGCGTTACCTTTTCTCTCTTTCCTTCTTCCCGTCTTGATTCGTAGGGGAAACGGCGTGAGGTCTCCAGGGCATTCCAATCGGCACTCCGATCTTAGAGTTTTTGATGAGTTTTTTTTACGAGATTCCTGTTATTATTAATATGATATTAAAAATATAAAAATATATTATTTTCTCTATTATAAAAAAATGTCTTTATGACTTTCGAAATTATGATGTAATAATAAAATATTTAAATTATCATCTATGATTCGATCCTCAGCTATGATATATTTATAAAAAAAAAAAATTTAAACGAGACGCGCAATCAAAAAATGTTGGGTCTCTAAACCGTCCACTGTGAGTGCTTCTCGATTTATCTTGATGGTTGATGAAATTTTTTTTATGGGATCAAACAGATCACATCAGGACTAGTTGGTATATTATTTTATTTTTAAAAAAAAATTATATATATATATATATATATATTTTTTTTTGTGAATCCTACGGTATTAAATCATATAGTTTTATTTATTATCATTTTATTTAATATCTTATGTATAATTTTTATTTAATATTTTTTTTGGACCCGTTCAATTTTGAAAAAAAAAATAATTAAAATTTCACTATCATTCTGGAAATAACAATTTTAAATCCCGTGCTCATAAATTTTCGAACTGTTTGTGAAAGAGATGTCCTAATAACTTTCAAACCGTACATTTGATTTCGAGCAATGATGAATGATTAGTAGACCGTGCACTAACATCCATGCATTAACATTGGCAACATTTTTTAAAATCATTATTATTTAATCATAAACACTTGAAAATGACTCCATAATTAAAATAAAATAATTTCTTATTCACAAAATATATTGAGTAAACTAATCTTTTGTTAATTTATCCATAAAAGATATTCTAAAGTTTTTTTTTCTTTTTTACTTAATATGAAAAACATAATTTTGAGTATTAATCTTGATTTAAAGAACTATTTTTGATGTAAAAAAGAGAATAGACGCCGCATGACATAATCAAAATTTGGTCAATGTAGACCTTGATTAGTCCAAATTTAAATGTAATACAAGTTAATTATAAAATCAAAGAGGCGTCTATTACAGAGAAAGCATCGATTATAAAACAACGTGCATTATAAAGAGCAAAGAAAGAGAAGCGCGCATATTACAAAGGTAAATAATGATACCATTGCTAACAATAATAGCATCAAATAGGGAAAGAGGTGCGACCGTTGTAGAGATAAGTTCATACTTAGGGTATTAGTTTCATCTTCTCTATATAAGGTAGCAATATCAACCGAGAAAGAGGATGCACAAGATATTCAATTTTGTTATTTTCTCATCTTGTTATCTTCTTTTTCATCTCTTTTTTCCTTCGGAATTAATTTGAGCGTCGAAAGGGTCGTACCAAGATACGTCTTGGCCCCCTTTTATTCTCTTGCTAGTATTTTTCATCAAGTCAATTCGTCAAAAATCGATTCATCGGAATTTCACCCATCAAAATTTGACCGGATAGAAGACAACTTATCAAAGTTTAAACTAAAAGAAGACGAATTGATCAAGCTAACCCATCCTTTGATCTCGGACCGAATCAATCATCATAAAATAAACTGGCCCGATCTTGAAACATGAAATGAAAGGAAAGAAGATGAAATTAGGTTGCCCATCTCTTAGATATTTCTAATAAAATATTGCATTATGGAGCAAGGATATGGTTTTGTGCTTCTTCCTTGTAAACATGCATGTGCCCATGCTGTGGGACTCAACATAGATTATATTATATTTATACATATATATATATCTCACAATTAATATTATCTATACCATCAATTCAAGTAGCTTAACAATATATTTCAAACCCTCGAAATTATAATATAACAAAAAGATATAAAATTATCATTTAAATATTTATGATTCAATTTCTATCTATAATATATATTTATATAAAAAAACAAATCTTTAAATGAGATACACAATCACGAAATGCTAGAATTTTTAACAAAAAATTAATCCTCAAATTTTTTTTCAAAAAAGATATATTATTTTTTGAAAATACTTTGATCCATGATTCTGCACTGTTTATTGTAAGGGAAAAAAATGTGAAATACTTGGCGAGATACCCTTATCTTTAGGGAATCATATCTCCTTTTGCAAATTAGTTTAGTCTACATGCATTGCACAAAAACAAAAGGACTCTCTACTTGCAATAATGAATGTAAATTTTATACTTTGCCCCCATCCTCGTTCGCTAAATATAAAAGGTTTGTTTTCCAGACTGTATAACCTAGGAACAGAGTCACTCTGTTGAAAATTGTGAAGAATAAAAATATATAAAATATTAGATAATGTTTTGATGTATTTAAAAGTAACTCAATAAAAGTCAGGGGTAAATGACAAAAGTTTAGAAGGTGTGGCTATGATTTGCAAAGAATGAGAAATTTACTCATAATGATGAAAATTATACTAGTTTTGTTGGTACAAATCGATGGTTTATTTTTTGTTTGAAAAGTAAATAGTTTAGAGGAGTACCATATTCGATTAGTAGTCCACTTGGTAGATAAAAAATGATATTGAAAGGAGTAAAAGAGTACTATATCGATAGGCAACAGCTCATAATTTTGTAGTGAACTATTCAAATGATACAAAACCGAGAATTAGATATCTCCTACTTGAACTTAGACAAATATATGTAAATAATTTAGTACAAAGTAGTGTTTGGATTCCTCACTCAGATATAATAAAATTTCAATATCATCCTTTTTAATTAATTTAATTAAATAAGTTCCGATATAATGTGTTCTAGCCTTCTAGGTGTGCACTTGAGAAATCACAATAATGAGAAAGTAGTGTTTAAGGTTAGGGGATGTTTTTTTTTTTTACAATTTAAAAACTTTTAGGGGTAAAAGTAATATTTTAGGTTATAGGAACTATTGGAGGGGTTAAAAGAAAATAGTCTCAAATTTAATTGTAGTTTAATCGTTGCCACTTGCACAGCTGGCAATCCCAATCCACAGCATAAATTCCAACAAGGCCTTCGTTCCAATGGCTTCCCCACCTGAACTCCCCGGCGTTGGTCCGCTGCTCCGGCCAACTCCTCCTCGACTGAGTCGAAGAGCTCGATGAAGATACTATGCGACGTGTGCAGCCAAGAGGCGGCCTCGGCGTTTTGCTGCGCTGACGAGGCTGCCCTCTGCGAGGCTTGCGACCGGAGGGTTCACAGGGCGAACAAGCTCGCCGGCAAGCACCGCCGCTTCTCCCTCTCCGCCCAGTCCCACCCCGTCTGCGATGTCTGCCAGGTCTGTCCAAGATGCGATTTTGATGGCTTCGTGGTGGATCTGCGATCAAAAAGTTTGGATTTTTTTTTTTTGTTTGTTTGGATTTCAGTTCTTTGGATTTGGGAATTGCAGGAGAAGCGGGGGTTCGTGTTCTGCCAAGAGGACCGCGCGATTCTTTGCAGGAACTGCGACGAATCCATCCACAGCGCCAACCAACTCACCATGAAGCACAACAGGTTCATCCTCACCGGCGCGCGTCTTTCCGCCGCCCCGATGTCCTCCTCTTCCTCCATCGAGCCGGAGTCGGAGTTGACGCCGGCTAAAGACAGTGCCAAAACCTCCGTTCCGGCGAGAGATCAAAGTACGGTCTTGATTGTCGACGCTTCCTCCCCCATCGCCACAACCAGCTGCAGTACTACCAGCAGCAGCACCGTCAGGCCGCCCGTAACTGCATCCCCGGGCGTCGCCGCCGATTCTACAAGCAGCATCTCGGAGTACCTAATAAAGATGTGCCCCGGATGGCGCGTCGAGGACCTTCTTGTCGACGATGCAGCCGTTTTGATGGAGGATTTCGCGAAGGTTCGTGAACATTATTTCTTCCTCCTGTTTGGCCTTAGAAACCCTAAAAACTTCATCTTTTTCGCACGGAGAAGATAAAGAACAGATTTTTATCATCATTGCGCAGGGATCCGAGTTGCTTCCGTTCCTGGGACTGGATGTGGACGGCGGCGGGCAGGAAGCGGCGGCGGAGAAGTTCCCAGCGTGGGCGGCGCAGGTGCCCCAGTTCCCTCCGCCGTATTTCTCCGCCGCAGCCTCCACCGCCGGCGTCGGGCACCACCAGACGTGGCACG
Source organism: Hedychium gardnerianum (assembly GCA_038050645.1). Taxonomy (NCBI): domain Eukaryota; kingdom Viridiplantae; phylum Streptophyta; class Magnoliopsida; order Zingiberales; family Zingiberaceae; genus Hedychium; species Hedychium gardnerianum. The sequence continues at coordinate 3,476,541 of JBBUKS010000002.1, read as the reverse complement.
AGAACAAGGAGGCAAGTGTCAGCTACCAGCGGGGCGCGAAGACGGGGCCAGAACAGTTGAGCGAGGACATATTCATGGTGCCACAGATTTCCCCTGCGCCTACTCCCACCAAGAGGACGAGACACTCGCCTTGGTACTACTGAACTGGTCGGCCATGTAGATCACCTTATCCGCACTCTGTCTAAAGAACTGAACCTCGGAAAAAGCTTTAATTTTTCAGAATAATCTAGAGTAAGAACGCTTAATGTGTTTGGAGTACGAGTTTTCAAGATGTTTTTTTTTTCTTCCAGATCTCCGAGTTCTTATCCAGTTTATGAATCCATCTCATGAGAAATTCAGGTCGGTCGATGAACTCGTTGAATTGATTGATTGGGACTCGCCGGAATCGACTTGAGAGATAGCATCTGAATCTGGCGAGTAAGAGACGAGTGATGTAGAATTTGAGAGAATCCTTCTTTGATGCTCAAGTTTGGATAAAGCTTAATGTTGTGTTCACTACTTCTGGGGTCAGCCGAGTTAAATTTTGAAGCGTTTAAGTTTATTTGATAAGATGTAAGTTTATTTAATAAGATAATCAAGTTGAGTCGAACGAATCAAGTTTTTAAAATAATTGTTCAAGTTTGGTTTATTTTTTATGAGTTTGAGCTTGATTCGTTTAAATATTATCAAGCTCTTATTTCAAACTTGGTTTGAGTTTAGTTCATTTAAATATTATCGAACTCTCAATTCAAGCTTGTTTGATTGTTTGAAATTTTTTACTTGTTTGATTGGTTATTGAGCTTGATAATTTAAATTTATTTATTTATTTTATTTATTTAGCATGTTAATAAGAGTTTTATTAATGAATATGATTATTCACGAACGTTGTTCACGAATATTATTCACGAACGTTGTTCACAAATATTAACGAGCTGAACATATATGTGTTTAAGTTTGTTTGTTTAGTTTAACGAGTTGTTCAAGCTTGTTTGTTTAATTGATCTTGTATATATATTGAACGAACATAAATAAATTTTTATCAAACTGAACATCAAATTTGTTCACGAACGTTTAGTTCATTTACAACCTTATTCACTTCTTGTTCGAGAGAATGATGAGAGAAATTGAAAAAAAAAGGAAATTAATTTCCTCCGTGAGTTTTATATTTGTTCGTCGTTCGCTCTAGATAACGAGGAAAGAGAATATGTATGTCAGAAATTTATACTTCTTCGCTAATTTAAAACTATTAAAAAATTAAAAATATTTATCGTATTATTCATCTTTGATAAATTTAAATATATATTAAATAATCACTTATATATTTATATATAAAAAATAGACCCTTGTCCTCGATTCATCATCATCATCGACATCAAAAGCTCAAACCCTAATTTTCATCTGAATATGAATATGCTATTTTTTCCTGATGCAGATGATCATGAACTAATTGAATGGCCTGCAAACTTGACTATAATGGTATTCATCTTCCATACTATGATTTAAATAACTCTGATATTCTACATGTAGCAAGTTATGCTATAAATAACAAGATGCAAATAATGTTTACAATGAGTTCAGGCATACAAGTAATGCCATTTGCAGAATCTAATAATATCCACCTCAAACACAAATATAATCAAAACCTTGCATCATTTATATCAAACATGGTGATTTGCAGCCAACCAATATCAGGTAAAAAACGAATACCACTGGATGGGTTGGTTAGTTGCCACTGATGCATAACGTCTGTGGCCATAATCGAAGTCATGTGCAAAGTTTGATCGCAAATCCAATCTCACGGTATTTCCGACTGGTCATCAGTCTTCAGATGCGTGCTGAAAAGTGCTATGAGTAATGGATTCTTTTGTAGGCATGCCATGAATTCATCTTTTCTGATCACGCCATCAGCGGCTGTATCGAACAGTTGATGAAGCTGAAGGAATTATAGCTCACTTAGTGTAATGAAAAAACAGCACCATAAGTTCAAAGCAAAACTTAAAAATATCTCTATTTACAGCATTTTATGTAGGCTCAAGAATATGACTAATATTATTATTGTACATAAAGAGTTAGCTAAGAAATGGATTAATTTTGGTTCATTACCGGTTCGGTAGAAGTACAGTCTGTTGAGTTATCACAGCACTTGGCAAAAGCCGTTTCACAGGCCCTCCAAAATGATGGTTGCTTTCTAATTAGTGCTGATCCAGTCAAAAACTGCAGATTGCAGATCAGTTGCAGTGCAAATTAGTTGACGGACAAAAACAAACAAAGAAATAGTGTTAAATTGAGGGGTTCATTTAAAAAAATGGATCGATTGGAGATATACACAATGAAACTAGAAAACAAGATCCACAACTTGGCAAAGAATGCAAACAATTGTGCAAGAATTAAGTAGAGATGAGATGGTTCGAGTGTAGCCTGACGTAAGAACATGATTGCATGGTTCTTTTTTTCCAATTTGGCAATGGCCTGCTTTACATTTATTTGGGTGTTTTTGTTGGACAGGTATCACTAAACTTCACATGCATCATCATTGACTACTGAAACCTAAATTAGTATATATCCAAATTCCATTCAATTCAGAAATTTTTTATTAGAAAAAAGATTGCAAACAATTAGCTTTAGCTATGGAACATTGAAAAGAGAGCAACTCCTCTAATGAATTTCATGTATTTCTTGATGCTAGCATCTAATATCTGTTCTAGGATATATTGATTTCTATTTTCTTGATAATAATATTCCCTTCGTAATGGCATTAGATATGTTTCAGCCATTCACATGGCAATCAAAAGATACCCAATTAAGAATGTTTTTCTTTTGAGAAATATAAAACTACTGTCTTCCTCCACTATGAGTTGATTTGTCAAATTCATGGAATCAAAAGATTTATTAAATTTACAGCACTAAATTTGGCATTGAACCTGATATCAGAGTCAATGCACAAATTGTGTTTCAAATACTATTCATGTGATACTTGCATCATTGCAAAATTGATAAGTATAGCAGATGCTGTTAAAGTTGCAGTTACCTAATAAGTGGAACTTTAAACCAAGAAAAAATTCCTTCCTGAGATGTTAGTTAGCTTACCTGCCGAAATGTTATTGAGCTCTTCTTTTCCGTGTCCAAATAGCCAAATATCTGAAGAGAAAGTTAAAAGAGAACCTTCGTTAAGGCATTTTTCAAGGGTAGGCACATATGTAACAATCTGAAGTCATGAGTTCCAACTATTTGTAAAGAGCTTAGCATACATGTCATTTGCGAACCAGGAAACAGAATTTTGTCATAACTGAAGGTTTCTTGGTCAAATATGAGCAAGCATTAAAATATCAAATTTTAATCCAATAGGAGTTCAGTGTTACGACTGCATTTCCCTATAAATATCAGGTTTAAGAAATACAATTATTTGACTAACACTTCCATACCTATAATTGGTAATTGTGCAAATTGTGTAAAGTAGATACTGTAATATCTAATCCACCGAATTCATTATACTCAGTTGCATGATAATCTGGATGTCATAAATCAACAACTCTATTTGGGGTCTGGTTTATTGTCGATCATTTAAATGATCATTAAAACTCTTGAAATATGCCTTCCTAAGCCAACTTGAATGAGATCTGAAATCTAAGATCATTGTCATACTCACACCTATGAAACACTCATATAGTAAATATGGAAAGGATCAACTGATAAGAATTCCTGATTGGATTTCAATCCTGAACTATTTGAGACAATCGGTTGTTACAAATCTTAGTTGGAATTGCTTGAGCATAAAAATTAATTAGTTACATGTTACACCAACACAAACAATTCAACCTAGAGAAGTAGAAACCACTCACTCAGACGGGAAGGTTAATTCCTTGGGTAAAATAAGCACAAGAAGTTCGACTAACCTTCTCACACAGAGGATTCAAGCAAAGTCCATATGCTTTCAGAAAACCATGAATTTGAACCCGCCCGCTGTCACCCCAACATTACATATATCAAAAATTAGCATCAACATAAAAAACAAAAAAGGCTTCAATTAAAAGTTAAAGCATGATGATGTACTGGACGTGTAAAACAAGATCTTTTGGACAATTGACAGTAGTTTACCAACTTAACATAGAATCAATATTTTGATGTATGAACACTTGTTTGTAGTTCATCAATTAGTCAATCATCCATGATACCAAAATTCACAACTATAAAAATGCTATACTATCCTCCATTATGTATGCATAAAACCTTAAATCATCGTAGCTTATGTCCTAGCATGAATCATGTGCTTGTTTGTGCTATAGGCAAAATTGTATTTCGAGAATTACAGTTCCATAGAGATGTGGCAAAACCCTGCAGCCCCCACGTGGCTCATGTGGTCAAAAGTCGTGCTGAGAGTCAAAGTCAAGGTGAGTCAGACATCATGACCCTAAGTGAATCAAACTCAGCCCAGATAGGACTCAAGTTTCATCAAACTTGCTCAATGCACTCATCCCAAGGAATAGAATTTACCTAAAGTCAAAACAACCACTAAGACTCGGTCTCAATCACCGACATTGTCCCAGTCTCGAACTCAGGTCCCGGCATCGCCTCTGTCTCGGCCTCAGTTGCCAACATCATCCATGTTTCAAGCTCGGATCCGGGCACCTTCTTTGTCTCAACCTCAGTCACCGACATGGTCTCGACCTCAGATCTCGACATTGCCTCTGTCTCGACCTCAGGTCTCGGTATCTCCTCTGTCTCGGCTTCCGTCGCCGACATCCGCCATGTCTTGGCATCGCCTCAATCGCCGACATCCGTCATGTCACAGCATCGCCTCTGTCTCGGCCTCAATCGCCAACACCTTCCTTGTCTCAGCCTCAGTCGCCAACACCTTCCTTGTCCCGGCCTCAGTCACCAACATCGTCCCGATCTCGGCCTTAGATCCTAGCATCCTCCCTGTCTTAGCCTCAATCGCCAGCATTCTCCCTGCCTCGACCCCAGTCATTGACTTCGCCTATCCTCAAGGCCACTCAACATCAACCTCATTTCCTCACCCTCAGATTAGGCCTACACCCTACGTTGGCTTGTTGACAACAACTGCGAGTATTCTAGGACACATGGCATCAAACAAATGGAGAAGCGGTTATGTAGTTGTCAGATCCGATCTCCTTGATACCCTCCTTCAAACACGTGGTGCTTGGTTAATGAAGAGACAACTAACGACTATTGGATCTGGTCTCTTCATCGGCTTATACGAGGATGATGCAGCGGCTGACGTGGAGATGCTCTTCTGACAGCTATATAAACTCTAGAGAAGGTAAATGCAAGAGAGGCTGGACTCTCCTTCTGACTCCACCAGGTTCTCTTATCATTCTCCATCTTCTTCCTCCAACATAATATTTTAAGCAAACCCTAACTTAAGTATCGGAGTGGCCTGCCGAGATTCATCCCCGATGTCATTCTAACCCTCTTTCGGAGTGCCTTGCAGATCCCCTTATCCCCTTCACCAACGATCTCCGGAGAGCACTCACGTCAACTCGTTCGTTGACTAGTGGCTTGACCATCCATGGTATTTGGCCAGAACACATAGCACTGGCTAAGAGCATGTTACATGCTAGTTAAGCCTAAACCAACATGCAGAGTTCAAATCATACTTCACAAGTTCAGAATCAGTAATGGACGTTATGCTGGGACAATGTAATTTGTTGGATCAGTAGGATTGCTCAGTTATGATTGGCTAAAGTAGATGTTAGCAATTACAACTAAAATAAAATTTATAACCAAATATTTATTAAAACAAATTGCAATACATTATACCTGATATTAAGCAGGCCACAAAGAAAATTGGTGGCCTATTTCATTAAGCTTAATTGGGACAGAATCTTATGGAACCAGAATTTCATTCCATAGCAATGAATATTTTTGTACAGAAACAATAAAAGTTGGAAAATGAAATTTTAATTGTCAAAAAGGTAAATTCTATTCCTAAGAAAATACATTTCACTTTCAGTCCATCCATAGGCTTGGAATTTTAATACTTGAGAATAAATTTATCTCATGGTATTTGGAATTGTTTTATTAACAAATTGGCAATGCTTTGGTTTTAGATCAGAATGGACTAAAAAAGAGAAGATGCTTGATTCAGTTTACAAGGAACAAAGTGTACAATTTTATAGTGCTTTAGTTCAGTTAATAATAGTGCACATGGATATTTGAATTTTTTGCAAAATAATGTTTTTTTGCTTATTATTTATTCCGGAGAAGCTTTAGTTCTTACACTTTCTGTAAGTCATTAGGTAGGAGATATAAACTATTTCTTTAATTTATTTAGATTGATTGTGTGCTTAACAACTGATCTAATTACATTAAAGGCTCTGTTACTCCACAGCAGAGAGAAGGAAAGGAAGAGGAAGTGGGGAGAGAAAAAGAATGTTCTGGTAAGAGGAAGAGGAAGGGGAGAGAATTGAAATGATGAGGTCACCCTCATCTTTAATGACGTGATCAAGCACCCTCGCTCCTCGGAGCCTGCCTCCGAAAGCTCGTTGCTCCTGCCACACTCAACGCCGCACCCCTGAGCCTTGACAGCCAGCCTCATTCCTCAACATCATCCTGCTCTAGTTTTGTCAGAAGGTAAATTGGCTATTCCCATCCCTTCTGCCTGATTCTAGGTGAAAGAAATGTTGGCACTATTTTGCTCTGCTTTCTTACCATGTACAACGAAGGTCATAGAACTTCTTCCCCTCCATGCAAATGGATGAAGTACCCAAATATAAAAAATCAAAATTACCTTTTATTAGGGACTACATATGTGACTGCGAAATAGATCAACATGGAGTATGTGGCAATGTGGCTACATGTCATCTATATCATTTTTTTATAGCATTACGAAATTGCTACATAACCAGTTTTTACCCTGTTGGTTCTAACAACTTTAAACTAACTCCAACATTAACAGCGAAAGAAAATAAGTGATATTGAAGAATCTTTGAAGATACCATGAGCTGTTATGAAACTTAATGGCAAGAAATGTGTACTCCAAATTATCCTTTAACAGGTAACTTCAGACTTATGCTGACTTACTTAGAATCTGGGTCCATAGCAAGAAATTTATCCAAAAGCACAACAGCTTCTGATGTGCTAATATTAAATGACTGCACAGTGAAAAAGGTTTGCAATTAATCAAAACATATAAAAGAAGTCTATCTTTTCATAAAATAATATATGCCATCATGGGTAACTGCATCCAAAAGAAGATATAGAGCAAATAGACTTCAGTCAGTAAATGATAGAATATCTAAAAGATGAAATGCAAAAGTAGTCACATTGTAACTTAGAAACTACCATCGTATTATGATCTTAAAATATCTTCTGCAATTACAAAAAACAAAAATCCTGTTATAATCCAAAAATTGTAGAATCTGTTATTTTTTTTGGAGAAAACTGCATGGTAATTTGTTTGTCTCAATTAAAATTCTGATAAAACGTCATGCATGTGCATCCAAAATGTGAGACACTCAGAGCAATTGAAAAGAAAGATAATGCCTGTGGGCCTTGGTAGCACAATGAATTCAAGTGACAGATGGCATCAGTAGAGTGGATATGTCACCCTGAACAAAGTGGCATTTCCTCATACCACAATATCATAGAGCATTGAATGTCTAGACTGGGATTTGTTAAGTGATATTCATATTGTGAGCACATTAAGATTTCATGGCAGAATCATCTTAGTGAGTCATTCTTTTGTTTGTTGTCAGTGAATAATCTCCTTTCTAGAATCTTGAGTCTTGATAGACAAACAATAGTCATGTCAACATCAAAAGTTGGTGATGTGAACTAATGTTGATTGTGTTCAAAGGCTGAGTAATTCTGGAGAATCAATATCTATTACTAACTTAGATGAATCTGAACGAAATTGCAAATGAAGAATTCATAATGAATAATAGCTTTATAAGAATGAAAAGAATACAATTAAACTTCTTTTTACGTTAAGTGATAAGTACAATTATTCTAAACAATGTTAGAACTTAGCGATAATACTACCACATAAAATCTTATATTGGGATTAATATGATAGATTCAGTACTCACATTTTCGACCCATGCCATCTCTACCATGTAGTTTGAGCATCTCTCCTGTGAATTAAAATTGAGGAATAAGATGAAATGACAACTTAGAAAGGTCAAACGAGAACTTGAATATAGAAACAAGGAACAAAATTTACATTTTGCACATCAAGTGCCAATAGAACTTAGAAGCCATCATATTGGATTTTTCTTTCATAAGAAATAATTGGAGTTGTATAACCACGTATTAACTAACAAGCTGGCAAGCAACCTAGTAGTAGGGCCTTTGTAATTATTGACAGATCTTGGATTTGTATTCTGCCACCATGGCATTGCCTCTAGTATGTGTTCGGAAAACCAACCATTAACTGCGTTAACTAATTCCTAACAGTAGATTCTCCAATATCCGTATAAGTGAAAACAAAGCATCCTTTTAATATGCAACTCAATTTTACTTCCTTCAGTAAGAAGTATATCAGCTGATAAGTAAGGTGTTCAGCAATAAATCAACTGATAGTGTATTAAACCAATATTTAAACACGAGAAAGTTACTTGAGTGATGAACTGAACAATGATGCACGTGGATTATATTATGATAGTATCAAATATGGAAAATTTACTTTACCTTTCCAAGTTCAGATGCTCTTGAGAAAAGTATCATATCTCCAAAAGAGTGAGTTGTCTGTAGAACATTAAGCGCCCTCGACATGGCATTGCTAGTCTGTAAAAGGTTTGTACAAAAACAGATAAAAGGTAGCCACTTCCATTTTATTATTATAATTACAAAATACAATAAATGAATGTCCACCGCTGGGATGGAATAATAACAAATTTATATTTAGAAGTTCGACACCTAAAGAATAAAATAGCAAATGATCATATTTATGGATTCAGTAGGAAGAATCTTAAAAGATATTGAGGTTATCGTGCATCAGTAATTCTGCATGATTGTGAAAATTGTAAAACTGTAATTGTTTGTGTTGGAGAAAGCTGATTTACTCCGCAAAGAGAAAACGAGGGGGTGGGTGGGGGGTCTCAGAAATAGAAGAATACTTGACTGACCTATATATACTCAAGTAACATGTAAATTCAAAATTCTATCCTCAGGCTGTGTTTATGTCAATAAAATGAATAAAATGTACATAGGATATAAATATATAGTTTATACTAATATGTTCAAATGTTATGCAGATCAATCCACAAAAATGAAAACTTTATGTTTGAGTCGACTTGTTTATGACCTTGATAATAATTATTCCAAACTCAAACCTGTGATTTGTGTCAGCTATTGGATATTGTGTAAGCAAATAAGTGTCCACAATATGGTTATGACCACAATTATGTTAAATACAGACCTACTAATGTGTACTATGTTGATGATGTATAAATGTCATGTTAAATTTTGTCAACCCTATAGGAAAGTACAAGCTGTCTAAGGGTTATAACAACAGTATTAGTCAGTACAACTCAGACAGCAAGTTCGCTAGCATTTGGAATCTAGTCAGCCTACAACATCTACTTTGGTCATCTTCTTATCTTTTAAAACTTGATGGATTATTGATACCTTCTTAACTCACTTCATAAGTTTGGATCAATCCACCTCTTTTGCTCATAGATCGGAATATGTCAAGAAAACTGCCTCATAAGGCTAGCTTTGGATGTTCTAGAAGAGACTGGCTATTCTTGTAGTGAAACATATCTGAATTCAGTGTCGAGATGAAAAGAATCTAGTCTAACTAAAGAAAGGTTTCAGATATTCTCCAATGATGATTTTGTAAACACATAGCAAACCATAAATTCAAATTAAACCTTGAAATTGCTACAACAGAAAATCCAACTATCCTAGAACTCACAAAATTGAATTTTCATTAAATATTTAAGTTTCATTCTGAGCTAGCATTTGGGTCCCTGACCAGAAGAAATCAGTATTGTGACATTTAGCCCATGCTAGCATATGGTGTTGGTGGCACTGATGAGGAAGAGGAGGAAGAAAAAAAAAGAGGAGGAGGAGGAAGAAGAAGAAGAAGAGTAAGGTAACCTGGAGAAGGTAGAAATGCATCTATCACTGGTGCTGGAGAAAGCTTCACACAATCTGCATGAAGCCTTGGTGTCTCCCTAACTTATCCACATCAAAACCAAAGCATAACAAAACCATCTGCCTCTCACAGTTGATCAACATCAGAGATCACCTCACCAAGAATAGGGTGTCGAGTACCATGAGTCTTGAGGGGAGAACCGATCACTAGCAACCCGTGATAAAAAATCATGAAGAATGTTGTACTAAGCCATACCGAAAAGGAAGAAGTCTTGCACTTGCTTATCCTTGTTTTGCTAGAGCCATTCTACATCTTGGTGAGAGTGCAAAATGTAATATCTCGATTGTGCAGGTCAGCATGGCATGACAATTAATGTTGAGAATAAATGCCACAAAGAAAGAAGATTACTGCTAATCTAATTCATCAAGTAATACAAAAATTATTGAAAATATATTACAAAACTTGAAGCATGTATCAAAATCCATTGAACATGTATACCCTATCTGAAAATTTTGTTGCGTTTTGCTGTTTGCTCTCATCTGGGAAGATAACAGGAAGGTATTCCACCTATCAAGTGAACAAACACATTCTTAGTAAACAAGTCTACAGATGAAGCAAACTCAATCATAAATCCAAGAGTTACAAAAATATTTTTCTAATATCCTGAAGATAGTTGTGTGCTAATAATAGGATAACGTATTTGTGTAATCACGCAATGTAATAACCAAATTCTACTTTTAGGACAAATTGAACTACAACAACAGTAAAACAATAGCAACAAAATCTGATTCATGAGCAGAACAACCTGAAGATAAGTTCAGAACTAAGTTATCTGTATTTCATTTCAGTATCATAGGAGTGTCTGGCTATCAGCAAATCAATAGCATTTCCATAATAAGCACAAACCAGTTGAATTAACTGCAACAATCCAACCTACAGTGTGAAAAACTACAAAAGACATTTCCTTACGTTGTCTTCAGCATTGAGCACCTTAAGGATAGTTTTCCTAAAGTTGAATATGTCCTGCTAAGGTCAAGTACGATGGACAAGTAAAAAATAGTTGTATAAATTTTTATACTTGATATTTAAGATACTCTCAAACAATCATATACCAAGCAAAAGCAAATGCATCATCTGAAAGTTTCAAACTAATTGAAGAAACCTTATGGTTTCTAGCTTGGATAATGAGATTATTCAAGTGTTAACCTAATATCGTCTTTGCAGGAGATCAAAGACTCATAGGACCAAGGACTGAAGTCTAAGTTGATGGGTAAGAGCAAGACTCAGGAAGCAAGCAAACTATATAATAGATGAAACACATCTATGCTTAAACCCTGTCTAGAACAAAGTTGTTTCAACGATGACAACTACAAGATCTGTAAGCATGTTTGCCATTTACTGTTCAATTATTTTTGTTTCACTCCTATATCTATTTAATCTGAATGGAAACTGTATCCTGGATTCAAATAATGGTTGGCCGCTAAAAATAAATTTATCCTTGCACAAGACCAGAAATCATTGATGAAGAACAAATATTCTGACAACGGTAAGGGAAGAAAATAGGAAAAATAATTACACAAACAATCGTGCTTGCAACAATTAAATACTAATTTCAGAAATACATGTGAACCTTAGAACTAATATAACTGAAAGATGTAAAATACCATAACACAATTAATATGATAAAAAAAAATTAGGAACTATCAGATAATGTACCTCCATAAAGTTGTGAAACTGTGTGAACATTCTAAACATGAGCTTCAGCAAATTAACATTTCCCCTACATTGAGTGAAAAGTAATTCATTACAAGTACACCAAGGACAATAACTAAAAATATATTATGTGTAGAATCCATACCAAGATTGGTCAAAATGTACATAAGGATAGCGAACAACCACAGGTTGTATTGGCAAACCAGGAAGGAATGCACCAAGTCGAAATGAAATGAGGAACCTCCCATTTGTAGTGGTCCCTTCAGGAAATAACATAACACGTGGAAAATCATTGGAAGAAGCCTTTCTCTGTTTGCATGTCCTAGAAAGCAAATTTCTGTATCAATAGCTAATAAATATATTTCAATTTAATTTTCCTTATCAGTACTCTTAAAATTAGGTTGTTTTCCTCCTAAATATAAATTAGAGATATTCATTCATCATCATATCTATTGTAACACCAAAACAAGTTGCTTATGAAAAATCTTTACATGAAGAGGTAAAGTGAATTATGTTCTACAATACCAATCAAAATCACATAGTAAGTACTGAGGCAACAATCTTCTAATTAGCTAGCTAATGTCTGAAGACTCTGGGCCCCTGATAACCAGCATTTTATTCTAAAAATGGCTATTTGATCTTGACATGTGAATAAAGCAAGCCAATAAAGCTAGACTTCAAAATGTGAATCTCCCAAGCCAAGTTTTCCTTGATTAGCTAAACTTTTAAGTTGGTTAAGACCAATATAACTTGAGGTGCAATCAACTTATGTTACTCATATTTATTAATTTTCTGGAGAAAAATTATCTGAATTTTGGATTCAGAATTTAATTTTGAATTCGATTGCTTTCAAATATTGTCTTATTACTTGGTAGTAGATATTCTACAAAAGAAAAAAAGCAAAACACAAAAATCAACCTGACACCAACCTGAAAACTTGAGGGGATTTTTAAAAAATTAGGTTCAAGTTCAAGGAATTTTTTTAGAATTTCGAGTTTGGGTACAGAGATTTTTGAACCCAAAATTCAAACAGGGTTAGGTATGATATTTCACTTGCCCACACCTAATGGCTAGGGTGTGAAATGATAAGAGTTAGTTAGACACTTGAGAGATATTTTGATAATTTAGAAACTCGAGGAGGCATTTTAAAAAGAAGGTAAATTCTGGGAGAAAAATGAAATTTTTTCTTTCAATTGACCATCATATTAACATAGTTAATCTTAGAGGTAAAATGGTATGGTTTCGCAAAGTTAAAGAAAATAAAAGTCAAATTACATTTATGTCCATCGAGTTAATAAGATAGACTAGGATCGTTTAGGATTACTCAATTTATAAAGAGATAAAGTTAGAATCTCTTGGGGTGTACTCTATAGACTAGAGACAAAGTGCTAGCAGAGGCAAACTCAAGCAAGGAAATGATAGAAAATCCATCTACAGTAAGCTGAAATTGCAAAAATCTCCCAACGATAACTGTATGTTTCCCCTAAAACTGAATAGGGGGAAGAAACAAACAAAAAAAGCAAGACAACTAGTATGATCAAGAGAAGTGAAGAAAGAAGTTCGCAGCCTATATTATCATGTTATTATCTTAAATTTTAAGTCATTCTATATGTATATGTTCTGTGATGGTTAATGTCTAAAGTTGTTGGACATAGAGGCATTTTCTTAGGCCCTAAATCAATCAATATTGACTAGTTAAGTTAGTCATTGCCACCATGGTAGGAATGTTGGTTTTACCAACCATGTAATGTATCTGAATGCCAAAGAACAATAGACATTAAAATTCAATAAACTAAATTAAATAGAACGTAGCTAAGAAAATGTAGGAAAGAAAATTGATTATATAGATAATAGCACTGATCTAGAAGTCACACAGTCTTTATACCTTTATTTCATGAATAGCAAGCTTTCTTGATTGAGGTGAGAATCTATCAACATATATAACCTACAAAATATGACAAGCATATCATTATAAAATGATTCGATAAAAAAAAAATTCCCATGAGATGATAAGAATTAAATAGTTATTAAAATGAAGACCTGTTTATAAAGATCCCTACACAAGAGAGATTACCTGCATTGCTCTAACAATAGTTCCAACAAAAGGCAATGAATCATGTGATTCAGAAGCAACCATAGTTGGAATTAGTTCATAGAAAAAGAATATTGGCTCAATGTATGAGATATGATTGCAAACAACTATAGGTGCAATCTCCCTGGGAGCTGGTCTTCCTTTTCGTTTAATCCACTGGTAGCTGTTAGAAAAGCAGTCATACAAGCAACCATTAATAAGCTAAATGGACAAGCATCTGCAAGATACCATCATCTATGGAAAACATACGTCAATTATAGAATTTTGAAGTTATAATGATTTGGATTAATACTCTAAGGACAACAAAAGCTTCCCAGGTCTTATTATATTTTCAAAGAACAAAATCTATTTTTGCTAGAATTTTACTTGTAAAGACAAGTTTCCATTCGAGGTGGACCTGCAAGCAATACAAACTTAACAATGTGTAACAAAACCATGAGACTTTAGCCTGTCACCACTTGACACTGAATTTAACTGATATAATCATTTTTATGTTAAGAATTTAATGATGTGTTCATGGCGTAATGATTTTTCACAAGCAACATATCAGAACCAGCTTGGTAGATGTTTCAGGTCCAATTTGAGTCGTTAACTTCATCCCAAAATTTATTAAAACTCTCCTAAGTTTGTGTGCCGGCTTGTGAATTATATAAAAGAAAGTATGCTTAGAGTTACAACAGTGAAGAGTTTGGTTGATCTCATGTAAAGGAAGCATATTTGGCAACAGTCAACCTCCCACAACAATTGAGGTTTTGTTTGCAAATACCTATGAGGCAGATACTTGAGAAAAATTCGCATAAATAAACATGACCTAACCATCTTCTTGTTATTCTACCCACATTCGAAGGTGGAAGATACTGGTCCTAAAAGATCAAAGAATTCATATTTACCATTAAAATACTACATATTTTAAAATGAAAATCAGGAGATAAAGAAAGAGGATCTGATTTTGAAAATAATAGAAAGTATAGAAACGCATGATCATAGGTTCTTCTAGTGCTGTTACTTTTGGGAATATCAGGTGTTCCTGAAGAAGCATAATATACTGCAATAGTTATATCCACAAGTAGCACTTGGCATGGATAGTTGTCACAAAACTAAGGATGAGAAGAGAAAAAGGACACCGAACAGTGCTACAGAAGATGGAGAAGAATGCCTATTTGATTATCCAAACAAGTAACTGAACAAACACAAGACATTCTAGAAAGAAAATAAAATGCGACCATGTAACCCACAAAAGGATTTACAAAGGTAAGCGCTGGTACGAAAACAACTGTATTGAGGGATTGATATTCAAACAGAATCGTCATTTACACAAGGGACATCACATCACAACAGTGTTGGTAGTGGACCAATATAATTCACAGTTATCCCACCCAAGACAGGAAGTTTTCGTCCACGATTTAATGAGTCGAAACTCCGAACTTATACCAAAGAAGTTATAAGCCTATTTTTTTCTTACTCCAATCAAAGTATCAACATCACACTTTTCATCAAAATAAATATACGCAATAATTCTGACAGCTAGTTTCTTTGTGGTTAGCATTTACTGACGACTAATAGTATCGATATTAATCAATAGTAGGAAAAAAAACCATTTGTACTCAACTACCCTAAAATGTTAACTTCTATAATCAAACCTAAACCAGACTGCCAAAGAACCCTCTGATTAAAGGGCCACAGATCCCCTTTTTACGCTTCTAATAAGACGGAATATTACCCGAAGGAAAAGAGGATTAAGCGGGCACAAAGCCTGGTGAGCCACATGGCACGGCAACGCCACTTCGGCATGGGGCTTTGCTTATCCTTCCATCCGTACAGCGCCACCAACGTCGCCACGTAGCCCACCGCGATCGCGATGCCGAAAAGGACGAGCCGCGCCGCGGCTATCGGCAGGCATAGGACCGTCTTGCACCACTCGTACATCCCGGATATGGATGGGATCTGGTTCCGGAAAGGGTCGATGGGGCTCATCGCAGGCAGTTCGAGGGGCGACGCGCCAAGGAACGCGTAGGGGTTCTCATCCGGCGCCGCGTCGGTTCCCCGCTCAAGTAAGCCGTTCACGTAGATGGCGACCTCGGAGTCGAGGAGCGGAGCAGTGAGTTCGCCGTTGAGATCCGCCATGAGATGCGAAGAAAGGAGACGAGGAGGATCTCGATCGAAGAATTGAGGGAGATGCCAAGTCGGGAGCTCGGCGTCCCCCAAAATAAAAAGAGGTGGGAAAAAAAAGAGGAAGGTGTGGAAAGTGAGGGCGGGACAGGAAACACCATTCGCACCGACTCCCCAGGGTGGGCCCTTTAGTGTCGCCCACAGTAGTTACGGTGTTCCCTGTCTTTCTGTAAGAGGCGAGCTTTTCGTGTGGAAACATAGAAGGGTCAGTGCAATTCGATTTCTCGGGATTGTTTTATCCTGTCACACGACAAACATGTAACAGATACTGTGACTTGCCCAATAGAGCCACGAAGGCGAAGAAGAGTCACGTTGACGACTTTTGTCGGCAGATTGGGTGTCGCGTGAGCTAAGAATTGCAGGAGATCCTTGCAGGAACGTGGATAAAGTAGACCCGAAGCTTATAGACCCCGCCACGTACCGCATCCGTTACCCTGAATGAGCTTGCATGGCCGGATCTGGGCCGCTATTTTTTATTCTAAAAGGCGTGTTAATAGCGACAGATTAGAGTTGGATCGACGGCCACGTCGTCTTGACCTACGCACGCACGCTCCATCTCGATTGCCAAATGCTATGTGGGTCCGACAAATAGCGCCGCATGCTGGTTCGGGTCCACGGATGAAGGTCAAGATCGGTGGTTTTTAATTATTATTATTATTATTTAAAGTTCTTCGCCAAGGCATGTGCCGTCCAATTACGTAACATGTCCAGTTGCCACGACTGGTGGCGTTAGCGGAGTCCGTTGACAGCTCGTCAGAATCCCCACTGGGCACTTGAGTAATGGGCGCAAGTACATCCGCTATAGCAGCATGCACTTGACTGACACATGCGCCCACGAGTTACTGCCGCCCGATGGGTTGATTAATTCAATCGTTTGACAACATTAATTACTTTTTTTTTAAAAAAAAGTATTTAGTTAAATGGATTAATTTCAGAGGTGAATGATTTAATCTCGTAATTTTTTTTACTAATTATTAAAATATATCTGAAAAATAATAAGTCATGGTAGATGATGCAGGATCAAAATAAATCTCTTGAAAGTCATGATAATAGTAAAGAATATTTCACTCAGGGTGTGTTTGGTTGGGGGTTATTCTTGATAACTTTGGTTATAAATTCAAGGTTATCAATAAAAACCCTGTTTGATTTAGGTAATCGGCGATTCCCGAATAATGATCCATGCCCGACACATCAGCAAAAGGGGCATGCAATCTGGAATCGGAAAACCTTAAAAAAGTAAGGTTTTTGTTGATTCCGGGGTTAACAAATTTTTTGTGTTTTATTCCACATAACCTTAGTTATGTGATTA
>JBBUKS010000002.1:3448973-3459119 GCA_038050645.1 Hedychium gardnerianum | reverse complement strand
GGACTTTTTGTGAGGCTTTGTCGTGCCCTTTGGCACGACCATGCCTCCAAGATGACCTGGTGGAGGTTGGCAAAGGCATGGTCATGCCCTGTGCGACACAACCACAATAGTAAAAGTAGCCATGTTTGTTGTTCCATTATATAATTTATCTCCTTTTAGCTCCCGAATCATGTCCTTTCAAAGAAAATACGAAGACAGCAAATCTCTGATCTAGGAGAGTATAAGCATGATAATAATATGAAATGGAGTGCGATAAAGTAGATCATAGTCAATGAAATACAAATAGAAGTGTGATAAACATGTCTAAAAGTATATTTAATATACGCACATCACTAATATAAAGAAACGAGAAAGAAATGCTTAATCGGATGAAATCTTTGTCTTCGGGAGTGCTCTCCTTGCTAGGATGATAGATGGAGCAGAGAAAATAACTTCGGATCAGTGGTGGAGAGCCCTAGAAATGATGGTGGCTTGACCTTGTGGGTTCCCTTAAAGGGAAGAAAGCCCTCCCCTTCACAAAGGGGAAAAAATCCCCCTTTATAGGTAGGGGCATGACCCCTGCCTTTTAGACACACGGTCGTGCTTAGGAGGCATGGCTAGAGGCTGAGGTTCAGCTAGCTGGAGGCACGACCTTGCCAGGATGGCATGACCCCTGTCTGCGAAGATAATGGAGGCAAGGCACGACCGTGCTTTCTGGGCACGGTCGTGCTTTTTGGGCACGACCCTGGCTAAGGTCTCCCAAAATCTCACATGGTCATGCCTCTAGGCACAACCGTGGCCTTTGTTTCTACTGGGGTTGAGGCACGATCGTGCAAGGATGGTACCACCATGGCCTTGGCCTTAGCTACTCTAGTTTCCGCTCTACTTTTTTCTCATCTCTCCATTTAAACTCCGTTTTACTCCAAAACACATCTTGTCAATGAAAATAAAGGAGCAGATCTCCGAATGAAGTGGAGTAAAAATCATGACAATATGATAAAATAAGGTACGATAATATAGATCATAATCAATGAAATGTAAGTAGATGTGCATCATAAAGTGTCTAAAACATATATAATCTACGCACATTACCAGGAGCCTCAATCGAGGCATATCCAATCCGCTTACGTCGTAGCTTATCCACATCCAGGCGTCACAATCACTTCAGGTGCCTCAATCGCTTACGTAGCATTAACTAGACAAAGCCCTGATCGAGTCACCCTTATCTATTCCTGGGTGCCTGGATCCTTTCTAGGCTCCTGGAAGCAGACGTGTACTGACCAATTTGACTGTGTCAACTCAATTGCTCGTGTGGCCGAGTTCAGGGTATTCAAGGTGCTTGGATCATATCTGGGCGCTCGGATCTCCGGGTGTTGGGATCCAATACGGTCGCCTAGAATCCCCAATTTTGGCAAACTTCAAGTTCATACATCATAGAGTTAGTACAAAAAATATATAGTATTAAAGTAAAAAGTAGACTGTCAGGTCTTGACTTTTGCTCTAGACCTGTTTAGACTTTTGCTCAGCATTCAATCTTGACCCTCGGGACTTCTCGCTAGATGTCTGGTCTTCGACCCGTATAGACTTCTGCCTAGTTTCCTTGACCCCCAGGGCTTCTCGCCTAGTGTCCCTGACACCTAAGACTTATGCACGATTTACTCAATCTGTCAAGTCTTTTGTCGAGTCCACCTTGACCAGGACTTTTGCTTAGTCACCACCAACGAAGACTTCCTTGCCCAATCCAACTGACCAGGACTTCCTTTCCCAATCCAACCGACCAGGACTTGTTTGCCTTGTCCAACTGACCATGACTTCGTTGTCTAGACTCAACAAGGACATTCTGGTTCAGCTACCTACACACTTTAAAACTTTGTTAGATCACTTATCAGCTTAACTTTGAACCTTTTCCAACATCAAAACTATGTTCAATTATCTAGTGCTCCCTGCACCAACAATATCCTATAGTGCTTCGGTAAAGGATACGTTGATGTAGAGTTTCTTTATCACCTCCAGAAATCTGCCGAACTACTCATCGATCTTCGTTTTTACCAATTGTTGTGGAAACAATCTTGGTGGTCAGTATTCTCTAGTCTTAGTCAAAATGTTAGGTTCCCTTGGCTTCTCTTATGATTGCTCCCCAGAGCTTCCCTCTTTTTCTTGAATCTCGCCAAGGCTCTTTCCACTCCTTAACTCGATGTCATTACAATATCTGTTATTCATCCCTATCTTCAAAATGTTAACTTCTTCGACCAACTTCTCAATACTTTTCCTTATTTTCCATATCTCTTGTTGTGATACCCACATGGCTCTGTTTTGGCTAAAATCACGATCAACTTTTTGGCAAGGTTTAGGATAGCTTCCTTTTGGACCCCCCCTTCCTCTTGTTTCTATTGTTGCTTGTTGGGATGTCATCTTTTTCTCCCCATCTGAACACTAGTGAAGATTCCATGCCATGCTATCAATAAAGGAGTATGCTTCATTTACCTTCTTCCTCATCAAGGACCCTCCCATAGCTAAATCCAATGAAGCTTTTGTAAAATTGGATAGGCTCATGTATAAGTTATGGATGATCAACCACCTTTCTAGGCTATGATCCGGACATTTCTGCAAAGGGTCTTGAATCTTCCCCAAACTTCTAACAACGACTCTTCATCCCTTTGTGCAAAACCTATGATATGAATCTTGAGATAGACTGTTCTACTTGGTGGAAAATACTTGTTTAGGATTTTTTTTTCCAACTAATCCCATGTCGTGATGCTTTCGGGTGGGAGAGAGTGCAACCAAATTATGGCTTCATTCTTCAAAGAAAAACAAAAAGCCAGTAGTGTAATAACATCGTCGGGCATGCCCTTACGCTTCACTATGCTATAGTATCCCAGAAAATTCTCCAAATGAATTGGGATCATCTGAAGGTGTTCCTCCAAATTGAGTTTGTTGGATGATGGACATCAGTGAAGGGTTTAGCTTGAAATCTCTGGTCTCAATCAGGGGTATTATGATGCTTGATCTCAATCTCATGGTGAATGGTGCTGCAAAGTCCCTTAGGATCTTATCTCCATTGTTAGTGCTCATTGTATCTTGCTGGATTCAGCATGCTCAGATCCTGATTACATGAGAAGAAAGTGAACACACTGAAAAGAACACAAAAGAAAACAAATCTATATTAATCATATCACAAATTGATCGATATAAAATTTGAACCAGTCCCAAGCAATGGCACCAAAAAATTTATGTTGCAAACCGCAAGTGCACAGTCATCACCAAGTAATAAAATGTATCAATTCCACGAGGACTGAACATTGAGTACCTATCTATGATGCAAAAATGGTTATCTAGAGAATCTGAAAGATCTAAAAGTCTCGAGAAATCAATGAAAGTTGTGAGGAGAAGTTTCTAGGGAAAATTCTATGTTAAAAAAGCGATCCTAAGACTTCGGTTTCACCACAATCATTGTAGACACCCTAACATATATTTGGTTTCCTAACTCTCATAGGTTATTTGTGTAGGTATATAATCCTGATTTAACTGATGTGATATTTTGAAATCAAGCCAGTGTATCCACCCAAACGTGATGCCTACTTTTAAGATGACATTACTGAAGAACCACTTTCTCATGGAGGCTCCTGTATGAGATGCCCCATGGTTCTTGAGTTGCATTCCCTTACTGCATGACGTTGAATCAAAGCAGACGCATTAAGATCTATGAAAGCCATGGGAATTCTCATGGTAACTCGACCTACTTTCATGATCGACCCCCCACGTCTCGATATACTATGGGTCTGAGAATTGGTTTCACCTTTCGATCCTTCCCCGCACCCCTTGTGATATAAAAACACACTTTTGGCATCGAGTTCATGTATGCATAGTAGAGTCATATGATGTGTGGTCAATCCGCAAGTACACGAAATATCGTCAAGTAATAAAAAGATATCAATCCCACGAGGACTATTAATTAAATACTATTTGAGTTCGTGAAGCTAGTTATCTAGACTATCGCAAGTTTTTTGAAGTAACAAATGAGAGCTTAAGAGAATGAGAGAGAGAGAGAATTGAGAGGGTTAAGAGGGTTGAGAGAAATTGAGAGAGAGGAAGTAAGCGAGGGAGAGAATTAATTGAGGGAATGATTCTAGAATTTTAGTTTAACCACTATGATTGTAAAGACCTAATCTATGTTTGGTTTCCTATCCTTAATGGTTATTATCTAGGTAGACTATCCTATAGTATCCGATGTGAACTTTTGGGACTATACTGGCATATCCGTTCTCATTTATCATCTACTTTTAAAGCAACAGAGCTGAGGGTTTCTTTCTTTAGGAGATCCCTATCATGTGATTCCACGACCCTCGAGTTACCTTCTCTTATTGCTTGGCAATGAATTGGAACCGATCAATTAAGATCTATGATAGCCTATTGCTCCTCGTGGTATATCGATCTACTTTCATATTTGACTCCCCACATCTCGGGTTTCTATGGGTCGGATGTGAGTTCTCCTTTCGATTCATCTCTGCACCTCATGAGATACAAATCTTGTGCTTTTGGCATCAAGATCGTGCGTACATAGTAGGCCCAGACCACAAATAAACACATCATTGAATAGAATATATTCAAACTCAATAGATTCAATAAAATAGTATTTACATATAAAAAATGGCTAATCTCTAATCCTAGAATCAAGAGTCTACTCCATAGCAATGATGATACAACCAAAAGACATAGAGATTAACATTCTACAACTCAAATTAGAGAGAATAGAGAAGAGAAAGCTTAGCGAGATGGTGTCAATGTCTTTGGATGAGTCACCAAGCTTCGAAAGGGGTGGACGGATCATCGTGGCGGCTCTTGGATGGTGGCTCTAGGGTTTCCCCCAAGGGGAGAACCCTCTCCAAGGAAAGGGGAGGAGCCCCCTAGTCCAAGATAGCTCAAACAATGGTTTCCTTGACCCTTTTATACCTTATGTTTTCCAGATCTGCCAAATTTCAGGGCTCCATCAAAATGGATTTTTTTCCCCTTATACTTGGTTTTCTTGGTTTACACTCTGAATCAAACTTGCATATATTGAAATTATCTTCAAATTTAGAAGTTGTGGGCTCCATTGTTCCACTCAAGCTAAAAGTTATGACCATTCAAAGTTTGCATTTTGAACTGAAGGTTGACATGGACGTGCCAGCTGACATGGACGTGCCAGTGTGAAGCACTATTTTGGGCTGAAAATCTGGCACGACCATGCCAAATTGGCATGGCTAGTTCCTAGTGGCTCCAAGGTGGTGGCAAGACCATCCTAAATTGGCACGACCACTTTGGGAGAGCCACGACCGTGACCATGGCCGTGGCGGCTGACATGGCCAAGCTATGTTGCACTCTAGAACATGTGTTTAAACTCCGTTTTTGTTCCTTTTCATACCTTGTCAATAGGAAACAAACAAAAGTAGCTCTCCGAACTAGAAAGTAACAAAATAATTCAAGAAAATATGAAAACATTAAATGTATGCTCATGAAATATGATAAGACGTGTGATAAACTATGATAAAAACTCTATATGAAATGCACACATCAAAATCCCCCATACTTAAACCTTTGCTTGTCCTCAAGCAAAACATGCAGTCTAAATTTATGTGTGTAAATGATGCATCATAATCCCTAGTGAATCAGTTTAATTCTATCATATAGTTTTACTAATGGCAAGAAAATAAAATTGTATGAGTGTGGCCTAAGTAGAAGTTCTTCGTGGTCAGTGCAATGATTGACTTAACCTTTTCCAGTGTCAATCTCTAAGCCTAGTGAAATCATCATCTAACTGTATTTCTCATGATTTCGGTGATAGACACTTACCTGCCCTTCACAAAGTTCTTCCTCCTCAAACTACACAAGATCTCAAAAGAATACTCAATATCAAGAGAAACATAACGGTTATTTACCTAGTAACCTAACTCAGTATCAAATGGGTAACTTATTAGTCTCCACTCACGACAACTATTTTTTTATTCCTTATTCTTTCTCTCTTTTTTTTCGCTAAGTGCTTGAAAGTGCATGATTTAAACAAACCTTTTTTCTATCTCTTTTTTTTTGGGATTCTATTTTTTTCTAATGAGTTGACATGATCCGAATTTATCGAGTAATAAAAATATAGTTGAGAGGTCACCTAGGAAGAAAATGTACTAGTTCTCTTCTATGAATCATGACTATTTTCAAATGTATCTACTATCAAATTTAAGCATATTATGAAGAGATCCTAAAACTAGGCCAACAATCAAACTCTTCCGATAAACACATTGCTCACTTCATGCTACTATAGATAGGAAGATATAGATCACAAGGCTTACTAGCATGCTTTATCACAACAACATAGATATCTAGAATCAATGTGCTAGCATCTTGCTATGAGGAACAAACAAACAATGACATGATATATGATGCAACTAGAAGAAAAAAATTATTATGCAAAAGGAAGCATGACATAACTTCCTAACAAACCAACATATATACCTCCCTAGACTTAAATCATTCATTGTCCCAATGAAAACCAAATATCTAATACATAGGAGGATTAAATTGAGGGTATTACAAAGTGATGCGCATTAAACATTTGAGTCATTCATCTGTCGAAGTCACCCCACATCTGGTAGTCGCACTCCTCATAATCTTTGAATCCTTATAGGCACGACCAACTTTCTTTTCTCTCATCTCCTTCCACGCTCATGGCGGATGCCATGGTTAGCTTGTGGATCCCTAAAATGAAACAAAACAAGATATTAAAAACTATGAAAAAAAGGAAAAAAATTTAAATGAAAAGGAAAAGAGAAACTTAGGTTGCCTCCCAAGAAGCGCTTATTTATGGTCATTAGCTTGACCCCTTATTAGTTTTATCGGCGAATCATCTTTTAAACCTCACCCTTATCGGTGTGAGATACCTCCGGATTTTATTGCCAAGAGTCCTTGGTCTTTCATCAATTATACTCATCTTTAAAGGCTAATCGCGAGGTCGTCTATGTGATTGTTTTGAAAAATATTTTCGACAAAAAACATGCTCAAGAAAAGGTTGATTAGTAGCTTCAGATATATCAAATAAAATCTTACCAATCATCAAAGGAAGGAGTATAACATCGATCAATGTTTCAGCTGTAGTAAGGAAAAGCTCTGGCTCATGTGGTGGTGCCACTAAAGGAAGTGATTATTGGGGCTTTGTCTCCACTACACAAGTCTCTACACTTCAAACATCAACAAATTCAATTCCTACAACATCTATAGTTTCAAGTGGTTATGTGACCAAAGGAAGTGATCCTTGGGTCATTGCTTCCATAGTACAAGTCTCTACACTTCCATCCACAACTTCATCATAAGTATGATAGAATATATGAATATCTATATCAACAAGAGGATTATCAACAACATCGGTATACACAACTAAATCAACTTCTTCAATTAATGCCTCAGTGCCTTCATCCTCTTTGTTTTGCTTATTTTGAATCTCTATAAAAAATTTCCACTTGATTTGTAAGTTGCAAAACCTACTGCAAATATCAATTGTATGTCCTATTGCTCCACACATCTCAGAATACAGTTATTGTGTCCATTGAAGGTAGTCTGGGAGGATACCCCATTTTTCTCTGTGTACTCTGTATGTAGGGTCTAAAAACATTGGGCAATTATTGACATCATGCAATATTACACCACAAAGCTCACAATAATAGTCAAAAAACTTCACAACATCTAATAGGTCAAACCACTGAGTTTGAGCATCCATCTTTCTCATAAAAAAAAATTTGCCCACCTAAAAGAGAGAGGTCAGAAAGGCATAAAAAGAAATGCAGTAGTAAAGAAGAAAAGAAATTTAGATTAACTAAATCACTAATCAATCAATGTTAATCGAAATAGTCTCTAGCAACGACACCAAAAACTTGACATGTGGTCATTTCACAAGTGCACGGAATATCTTTAAGTAATAAAAAGATATCGATCCCATGAGGACTGTTGATTAAATACTAATTGAGTTCATGAAGCTAGTTATCTAAACAATCGCAGGTTGTTTGAAGTAACAAGCGAGAGCTTAAGAGAATGAGAGAGATAGAGAGAAAATTGAGAGGGTTGAGAGAAATTAAGAGAGAGGAAGTAAACGAGGGAGAGAATTTATTGGGGGAATGATTCTAGAATTTTGATTTCACTACTATGATTGTAAACACCTAATCTATGTTTAGTTTCCTATCCTCAATGGTTATTTATGTAGGTAGACTATCCTATAGTATCTGATGTGAACTTTTGGGACTACATCGGCATATCCGTTCCAATTCGTCGTCTACATTTAGAGCGATAAAGATGAGGGATTACTTTCTCAAGGAGATCCCTATCACGTGATCCCAAAACCCCCGAATTGTCTTCTCTTACTTTGTGACGATGAATTAGTACCGATCCATTTAGGTCTATGATAGTCTATTACTCCTCGTGGCATACCGATCTACTTTTGTCGGTGACTCTCAACGTCTCAAGTTTCTACCTGTCGGAGGATTGGGTTCTTCTTTCAGTTCATCCCCGCACCTCAAGGATAGGAATCTTGTGCTTTTGACATTAAGATCATGTGTACATAGTAGATTCGGACCACAAATACACATGTCATTGAATAGAATATATTCAAACTCAATAAATTCAACAAAATAGTATTTATATATCAAAAAGGGTGAATTCCTAATTCAAGAATTACGAGTCTACTCTATAGTAATGAAGATACAACCAAAATACATAGAGAATAACATTCTACAACTTAAATCAAATAGAAGAGAGAAGAGACAACTTAGCGAGATGGTGCCGATGACTTTGGATGAGTCACCAACCTCTAGAGGGGGTGGACGGATCATCACGACATCTCTTTGATGGTGGTTCTAGGGTTTTCCCCAAGGAGAGAACCCACTCGAAGGAAGGGGGTGGATAACCCTGGTCCAAGATAGTAAAAAAAAAGTTTCCTTAACCCTTTTATACTTTCCTCAAGTTTTTTAGATCTACAAAATTTGTAAGGCTCTATCAAAACAAGTTTTTGCCCCTTAGACCTAGTTTTATCGGTTTAACACTATAAACCAAATTTATAGATCATGAAATTATCTTCAATTTTATAAGTGTTGGGCTTCGTGGATCCACTCAAGATGAAAGTTATTACCATTCGAAGTTCGATCTACATTCTGAATCAGAGGCTGGCATAGCCATATCGGCTAGCATGGTCAACCCATGTGAAGCAATGATTTGGGCAAAAAATATGGCACAACCATGCCAAATTGGCATGGCCAGGTCATAGGGCCTTCCAGGTGGTGACACGACCACTCTGGGAAAGCCACGACCGCAGCCACGGTCGTGGCGGCTGACATAGCCAAGTAGTGTCTCACTCTGGAACATATCTTTAAACTCCATTTTTGCTCCTTTTTGTGCCCTGTCAATGAGAAATAAACAAAAGTAGCTCTCCAAACTAGAAAGTAACAAAACTATGCAAGAATAGATTAAAACATTAAATGTATCCTCATGAAATAGGATAAGACATGTATTAAATTAAGATAAAAACGCTATATGAAATGCACACATCACCGAACCATAAACAATCAAAACATAGAATAAAGATACATAAATATATATCAAAATAGAGTGTCTACATGTCAAAGGGAAACTCCCTAGTCCTAGAATCAAGAGTGTTACTCAATAGACATGAAGTTACAGCAAAAAGACATAGTTAAATAAGCTTTTATAAACCCAACACAAAATAAAAGCGAGAAAGGCTTATTTTATGAAGCGTAGATCATCTCTGAGGCGCTCCTCCAACTCCCAACAAGGATGTGAACTCCTTTCACTCCTTGGAACGACTCTCCTAGGGTTCCTTGTCACCAAGGAACTCCTCCTCCCTCATTCCATGAATCTTTGGGATCCTTTTATAGCCTCCCTATTGTTAGTAGAAGCCCTAGAGCCAATTATGTGATTATTGACTAAGGACTTTTTGTATTATATTCTATTATTAATAAAGGCATGGTTTAGGTTATTATACTTACTTTATATTAGTGCCAAATAACTAAGTATAATAATGTCCTTGGAGAGCTAGTTCTAATCTATATCATATCGATTATTTGAATCGATAGTGAGATGATATAGAGAATATTACTCTTAATCATTCCTAGTCAAGCATTAATATTCAGGGACGAT
>JBBUKS010000002.1:3426439-3445535 GCA_038050645.1 Hedychium gardnerianum | reverse complement strand
ATGACATGTTAATAAATTAACTCCTCAACCATTGGATATTTTAAATAGGCCCCTTTAAAGCCTATATTTTATATCCCCGTAAATTTCTCCCAAATGACTCCAATTAAATCCCAGAAAATTTTCTCAAATTTTCCAAAATTCTTTTAATCTTATTTCATGGCCCGCAACATGATTTTTAATTATTTTATTTGCCGTATTTAACAGTCGGTGACCAACCGCGGACAGACCTGGACAGCCGCGGATAGCACCAGACAGTCACGGACTACCAAGGGCATCCCCAGACAGCCGTGGATAGCAAACAGACAGCCAAAGGCAGCTGCGACTGCTACATCTAGCCAAGGGCAGCCGCGGCCGCCCGCAGCCGGCCAAGGGCACCCGCGGATAGCCACGGACAGCTAAGGGCAGCCGCAGATAGCCAAGGGCAGTCGCGGCCAGTCAAGGTCGCAGCCAACGTCGCGACCAGCCAAGGCGGGCTGCTCATCGGAGAGGAGAGAAGATGGTAAGGGAAGAGGGATCGGAGCTTATCAGACGAACACATGTGAACTAATTTCATGTCATTCCGAGCTCTCTAGTTCAATCAATCGATTTAAGAGAATTTTTTTTTAAATTTTGGGTCAAATCTGCGACGAATCCATAGATTTACAGCCAAATCTATGACGAATCAAAGGATTCGTCGCAGAATTATCCAAAATAAAAAATAAAAAATAAATGCATTCAAAATCGATTGATGGACCTAGAGGGCTCAAAATGATATGAAATCAGTTCCTATGTGTTTGTTTAGTTCTCCTGATTTTTTTCACAACCTCAAGCATCAATTTTACCCAAAAAATTAGATTAGTGATTTATTTAACACGAATATATCCGAAATATCTAATTCGTGTTAAAAAAATTATTGATCTCAATATATTGGATCAAATTGATGTTTGAGGGTCTGGACATGATCAGGAGAACTAGACGAATAACAAGGAACTAGTTTCATGTTATTCTGAGCTCTCTAGATCAATCAACCGATTTCGGAGAATTTTTTTATTATTATTATTTTGGATCAATTCTGCGATGAATCTTTTGATTCGTCGCAGATTTGATGACGAATTCTGAATTCATTGGAAATTCTATGACGAATGCAATAGTGGTCATAGAATCGGCGATAAATATTGTATTTCGTCGCCAAACTGCAACGAATTTGATGATGAAATAAATTTTGTTACTAATTTACGACGAAATTCTTGTATTACTAATTTCGTTGCTAATTAGCAAAGATTTATATTTTTATCTCAAAATTTATATAAATTTATAATACAAATTTTTGGTCGTTAAATTTCATCTCTAATATATAATATATATTTTTGATGATTGTTTTGTTCGAAAAGGTTCACCTTTCTAGTCAATTATACACGAAGGATACAAGGCCTAATTCAACCATGAATTGCTTAGAAATTGCTTAGAAAGTAAAGTGGTTGACCGTAATACAATTTGAATAATTTTTTATTGATATATCTATAATCATCTACGATTATGGAAAATCAGTCGGCTGTTGTTTTATTTTTAATATAATTTTTGGTCTAATTAATTCTGGAGTGGATGATTCAATCTTATAAATTGGTCATTTGACAGAACCAGAAATATAAGTGATTTCTCGCCTAGTAATTAATATCTTAGATTTTTCATTTCATGAAAGAAAAATATCTCATAATTCGTTGTAGTTAGGATTGAAATCGTAAATGCTTGGGAAATTGTTTGAGCACCTTTCCATTCCTGAGGGGGCTAGTCATCTGAGTATTTGGACCTTGTAAGATAGTGATCGAGAAGTCCAGTTGGAGTCATACAGTTTTTGGAGATCCTGTTTAGAGTTATAAGGCGTTCGAGAAACAGAGCCAGAGTCGCACGATGCTCGATAGTCGGATTCGAAGTCTTGTGGTGCTCGGGAGTTATAGTCAGAGTCGTTTAGTGATCGGTAGTCAATTTGAAGTTTTGTAATGCTTGGGAGAAGGATTCAGAGTGTATAATATAAAAATTATACTAAATTTAATGATTATGATTGAAGATGATCTAACTCTCACACACTCATCTTTCTCCTTTTCAATTATTTTCTATTCTAACTACCTCACTTAAGTTTCGAAAGGATCTTATCAAAATAGACTGACACCCTTTGACTCTGTATTGACTTTGAACAATCTTCTGCTCGATACGAAAAAGGTAAAGAACGCTAATTGGCCACCACGTCCAAGAAATACTCAGCTGAAAGTTTTCGAATTATACAGTATCAATTATCAATTATCAATATAAATAAAGAAATAAATGATTTAAAAGAAAAATATTTTAAAAAAAACTTAATTGAAGATAAATTTTATATTAGTTAATAAAAAGAAAGAATGTGAAAATCTTTTAAAATAAAACATGTTAAATGGAAAGAAAATTAAAAAATTTCAAAAACAGAAAAAAAAATATTATTATTATTTTTTAAATTAACACATTTATAATAAATTAGAAATTTAATTTTTATCATTTAATAATTAAAGTTCATCTGTTAATAAAGAGATTGAAATTTTTTAAATTAGAAAATATTAAAAACTTGTCTTATTTAATAATTAATATTTTTATTTTGGTAATAAATAGATTAAATTATTTTTTATTTAAAATTTTATATTTTAATATCCTTAAATGAATATAATTTTTAATATATTTTAATCCCATTTGATTAACATTAAATTGCACTTAAAGACATTCTACGTTGAGATCGGAGAACTCAACGACCGGCCAACCACGTGAATTCCCCACCGACCACAACAAAACTGCCAATCTAAAAATAAAGAGAATTCAGGTTTCGATCGCTTTTTTGAATATAATTTTCTGCACGAGTTTGCCTTTTGATTAACCGGCGCAGTCTCCGGTGCCTGCCCTTGACCTCCGACCATCCCCGGCGCCGGCGGCATGGGCGCCCAGTGCTCGAGGCAAGTGCACCGCCGCAAGGCAGTGGCTTCCGAGAAGCGTGCTCTGCTCGACCTTCTTGAGTCCTCTGGCACCGAGTTCCCCGGATCTGACCACCGCCCGGCCGACCGCAAGGTCTGGATGTCCGCCCTCGGCCCCGGCGAGCTACGCCTCAACCAGATCGTGTGGCCCGGAACCCATGACTCCGCCACCGACTGCATCGGCATCCCCTGCATCACCCGCCCCTTCGCCCAGTGCCAGTCCTCCTCCATCTACCGCCAGCTCTGCCTCGGCGCCCGCCTCCTCGACGTCCGCGTCCAGAAAGATCGCCGGGTCTGCCACGGGCCCCTCGTATCCTACCCCGTCGATCGCGTCCTCGACGCCGTCAAGCGCTTCCTCGAAGA
Organism: Hedychium gardnerianum; assembly: GCA_038050645.1. Taxonomy (NCBI): domain Eukaryota; kingdom Viridiplantae; phylum Streptophyta; class Magnoliopsida; order Zingiberales; family Zingiberaceae; genus Hedychium; species Hedychium gardnerianum. The sequence goes on along the minus strand of JBBUKS010000002.1, from coordinate 3,442,203 downwards.
AACAGAGCACGAGCTCGTCGTCCTCGAGCTCCGAACAGAGTTCGGCCACGAGGACCCCCCGGACTTCGATAAGTTCCTCGTCGACAGCCTCGGCGACCTCCTCATCCCCCACGACGACGCCATCTTCGCCAAGACCATCGCCGAGGTGCTTCCGGGCCGAGTGTTGTGCGTGTGGAAGCCGAGGAAGGCGGCGGCGCCGGCAGCCGGTAGCCCGCTATGGGGGCCGCGGTGCCTGATCGACCACTGGGTGGACACCGACCTTCCCATGACCAAGTTCGAGAACAACATGCGGCGGCTGGGAGAGCAGAAGGCGGCGGCGGAGCGGAGGTACTTTTACCGGGTGGAGAACACGGCGACGCCGCAGGCGGACAACCCCGTGGTGTGCGTGCGGCCGGTGACGAGGCGTATACGCGGGTACGCGAGGCTGTTCATCGCGCAGGCGTTCCAGAAGGGGATCGCCGACCGGCTGCAGGTGCTGTCCACCGACTTCATCGACGTTGACTTCGTGGACGCGTGCGTGGGGTTGACTCTCGCGAGGATCCAGGGGAAGGCGGCGTGAGCCTTCGTTTTACTTTTATACCTTTTTTTTTAATCGACTATAGAAATATCTGCAATTACCATACTTGGAATAAATCGGGCGTCAATGGCTCGTCATAATCGATAGATTTACACAAAGTCAACCACTCCATTCGTGATAGATTTACACGAATAATCCAACTAAAATACGATAATCCAAGAACATCATTTGAAGTATAGCAGCCACCTTACAACATCAATCCTACAGTTCTGAAATATGAGCGAGGAGTTACAACCGGAAGAACCCTAAGCAAGCTTGAAATTTTCTGCGTGTGTGCTCGATCATCACAAAATCGAGCAATTTTTCTGATGCTTTTTCTTCTTCTTGTTTTTCTTGGGTGGTTGAAGTACAACCTTGATGGCTTGATCAAACACTGCCTTGACGTTCTACACCAGAGCATTTTGCAACGTTGCAGAATTCGATCAGAAAATAAAAGGGAATAATGGATTTAAAAGAAGGGAGGAAGATTCATACTTGTTGGGTCTTTGAACTGCACTCGATATATGCAGCAGCTCCTATTTGCTTTCGCAGTTCCTCTCCCTAAAACAATGCTCTACTATAGCAAGCAAGATGCATGTCGAAATATGAAATGATAGACCACCGGGTTTACCTGAGCAGTAGTAATGGAAGAGGCACCGGGATGATCGATGAAAAATTGTGTATCATCTCGAAGATCTACAAGCAAAGTAAAAAAGATTGTATCATACAGATAAACATGCATCTTTCTTAGAAACTACAAGAAAATCCATGTAATATATGCAAAAATTTATAATGCTGAAAATAAGTAGTTACGCAAAGGATCTAAAGTTCAGAAGTTGTAGTGCGAATAGGATGAAGGATGTATGATAATGAGTTGACCAGCAGGTGATACTCAGCAAATCAGCATCAAAAAGATTGAGAAGGATTTGAGGCTAGATAACATTAGAAAACGATCCGGTAACTATTTACCTAGAGTAAACACTGCTGGTCTTTGATGCAAAAACATGGCTTGATCATCAAAATTTAATGCAAAATTCAGTCAGATGGTGCAAAGCGATAAAATACACATCTTTTATAAAAGCTCTTGGACATGTAAAAGTAAACACTGAAGCATGTTATGAAGGTGCATTATGGAGAACTAACAGGAGAAAAAAAGAAATGCTAATAAAATGTTTGTATGATGATGGGTTGACCATCAGATCAGACTCAGTAAACAGCATCAAAAAGTAGAACGATTGGGAGCTAGATAAGATAAGAAAATCATTTGATAATATCTCTAAAAACAAAGACCATAATGAAGATGTCCATTTAGATGATGAAAGTAATTAATTAACATCCTTTACAAGGACCATAGTCAATTAACAGCAAGATAAGATGTGGTTATACCGAAGGACTGGGATGTATTCAAGAACATGAGTTTGGCATAAATGTGGCGGTTAGGTAATTAACCTTAGATCAGCTGCCCATTGAAAGTAAAAAAAAAATACATAACTTACTTCATTAACTCGGTTTGCTTAGTTAAAATTGAAAAAAAAAGGGAAGAGTAATCGAGATCATCTACTCAAGACAGTAATTCAAAAATCAAACAATGAATAAATTTTGACCCATATACATGTAATTGTTAGGAAGCTTCCGGGTTACTATTCCACAATGTGACATGCAAACAATCATGGCTCTCTAATAGAACTGATCAAAGTGCAAATAAAGAGTGTAACTTGTTATGAAGTTAATCATTACCCAGTTTTGTTCCGACAAGAATTATGGGCACACCAGGTGCATAGTGCCGCAATTCAGGAATCCACTGAAAATCCAAATTTGAAGGGCAACACAGCAAATCAGAAAATTTATGATTTAAAAGGCTTATAAAATGAATTTTTTTTTGAAGAAATCCATTAATAACCTTCTTAGCAACATTTTCATAACTTGCTTTACTAATGAGCGAAAAGGCAAGCAGAAAAACGTCTGCACCTCGGTAGCTCAGAGGTCTCAATCTGTTGTAGTCCTCCTGGCCTGTTAGAAAAGTCTTATCGTACCAACCTTTGATACGAAGAACTAGCAAGTAACAGCCAAAAAGTGACAAAGAAAGTTATAGTGTACCTGCAGTATCCCACAACCCTAAGTTAACTGTGTTTCCATCCACCACTACATTAGCACTGAAATTGTCAAACACCGTCGGAACATAGTCCTGTTCATAAGATGAATGCATCCTAATATCATCTCAGGTATACTGTACATTTATATTTTCATTAATGATTCACGAGCAATGCTCCAGTTAACGAAATACATATTTAATAAATTATTGATCAAAGTATTATCATTATAGAGTATTGCTCAAATTTAAACCATGGAAAATGCGCAACATTAGCATTTCTTAAGAAGCAACCACATGTTGAAAGGAAACAAGGTCCCTAATTACCTAGCAACCTCTCCTTCTGATGTAACAAGAATTAAACCTCGGAAGTTTTTTAGCACCATGACCCGTTTAAACAACCATTATTGAGTAAACAATAAATACACTTAGGTCTCTTCGTCCTTACATGATCGAGAAAGGAAACCACGTCACGCACATAAGAAATCCTAGATTTAACCAAATCTATTCCTAATGGTCAACAAAAGAGAAATTTTAAAAGGTAAAAGTAGACAATTTTAAGATAGACACTGAAAATACCGAAACCAGCAATTAGGAATCTTCACGAGCAGATCCAAGAAAAGTACAATATGAGGAGAACGTCAAAAAAGGAACGATTTTTCCTTGTGCATTTCCCTCGCACAGGCTATTCAATCGACCTTTTTTTTCCCTCATGCCTAACAAAGCATGATTTAAACAGCAGAGAACCCTAAAAGATCAGATTTTTCGGCACTCACCGTTGGAAAAGTGTTGCTGGTGTAGGATATAAGCATGCAGGTCTTTCCTACGGCGCCGTCCCCGACGGTCACACACTTGATAAACCTCGACGCGCTCATTTCTTCAGCCGATCACCTCCTCTTTAGTCTCGATCGCCAACCACAACAAAGAACACAAAATCAGAGGAAAAGGGGGGAAAAAAGAAAACTTTTTTCTCCCACTTCAGCTCCGTCTCGGACTAAGCCGCTTTGCCCGCTGTCGTTTCAGCTACTCAGTCGCAGTCTTCACCCTGCATCCAAACCGCAGGCCTCTACCATTGACGATAAGAAGGCGGTATGGCGAACCCTAATGAGGAACAGATGGAGATCTACACAAAGGGGACCTCTTTGCTTCGCGTTCTCCCCGCTGAGACCTGAGATTGACGGAAGACAGCCGCGCACCGCTCTAGGTTTGGGCCGTTTGGTCGGCAAGAGAAAAAGGGAAGGTCGTGGCCTGGTGGAATCGTGCTCTTGGAGCGGTCGCCTCTAGTCTTGGAGTCCATAAATTTATAATTAAACTCCTCGAATTTAATTAAAAATACACCGTAACCATAATTTACTTCTATAATTTAAAAACATATATATATATATATTTGATAATTTAAAAACATAAAATAAATACTTTGATCTCCTAAAGATACATTTTGATATTAAAATATTTTTTTAATAAAATTAGTACTAATAAAATCAAGAAAGTATTTCAAAATTGAAATTGTAATTTTTGCTCATGCACTAAATAGGCATGTCCAAAAATATTGAGGGTGAAACAAAAATATATAAATTAGGAGTAAAATGAAAAGTTTTAATATAACAAAAATGATTACATTCAACCCAACTCTTCCTTATAATTTATTTTTAAATTATATGAAAAAAATAAATTATAAATTAATTATGATGATCTAAAAATAAAACATTCATTTTAATATTCTCGTTAATTTATTTTAATTGACATGAATAAAATAAATCATAAATAATTATTAATTTAAACCGTCGTCAGTTCACGAAGGAAAAAGGAATCTGAAAAATGGATTTAAAATAATTAGGTAGGGGTGAAAGATTTTTTTTTTTTTTTTATCAAATATATACATCTGCCAAAAGTTAAAAAAAAATTAATTCATTAAAGAACAAGACAAGACAAGGCCTCAATGTCTTAGAAAAGACACATTGGATTAAATGGAATGGTTTGGCGTATTTGAGGGACAGCTAAGATAAAGCAGAGCATGCCATTTCTTTCCTCAATTCGTCAAAAACTAATAAATTCAACCCCATTATTATTGTTTCCTTCAAAATAAATAAAATCCTCATAAACACTACTTAATAATTAAAATGTTCGAATAAGGACAACAAAATTATTTATTTATTATTATATTGAATCAACTAATTAATAATTATAATTAAATTGGCCCCCAAAGACACGGTACAAATACCATTTTAATGACAGCGAAACTCCCCATCAGCGCCTCTTGGCGCGTACAATGATTGATTATGCTTTTTGTCACCGACCCAATTAATTACAGATGGCCGATCTCCATTGGCCGCCATGGCCATCGGGGACGGGCGGACTCACGAATTGGCTATGGCTACGGCCCTTAGCAAGCGGGGCCCGCAAATGGATCCCGACTGAACGTGTTCCACCCTGTAATTCGTGTATGGAATAAATCTCAAATATAATTTATATTTATTTAAAAATTAATTTTTAAAATATTTATCTTGTTTACCTATGTATATATTCATGGATTTATTACTAACACACTTTATCTGATATAATTATGAATATCAAATAATATAATATAATTTTAATCTTAAAATGGAGTTTTAAAAATATTATATTTTAAATTTATTTAATAGACGAACCAAGAAATAAGATCATATATCTTCAAAATTAAGCGTGTAAAATTTGAACACTTAGATTATTAAAAAAAAAATACTAAACACACCATCCAAAGCACAAACACATGATGAAATTTAAAAATCTAGATTATTAAAAAAATATATTAAATACACTCTCCAACTCCCGGGCACAGAGACACGGTGGATTACTCACGCACCCAAAATTCGATTCAAAAACTCTACACCCACCGGTCCAGGAGTCACTCGTACTTCAAATTTATCCCCATCATGACTAATTGGATGCAAACCAGAATACTTAATTAACAAAATAAATACATAAATAAATAATTTTTTTAAAAAAACTAAACACGCCATCCGAGTCACATGATTAAAGACTTTAAATAAATGAAAATTTCTTAAACAAATGAAAGAATGTACTGCTCTACCGATCAAAATACTACAGTTAATCTAATAAAGATTAGGAGTTATAAGTATCTAACTAAAAAACTTTGGAATCGTCGATCACATTGCTAGACTAACATGCATCGCCGGAAATTTCTTCAGATGCAGAGCAGGCATCCATCAGGTCATAGAGCAGAAACATAGCAGATCAGATCAGATCAATGGGCTAAGCTACAACAGTGCCCACATAAGCGACTACATTCGGTCTAGTGTCGCGACCCCTTCCTCGAGTCAGACCACGGCCACGACCACGACTACGACCTGAGATGAAATATATACTTTTAAGTTGATTTCAACTTCAAACTCGTTAATTAATGGAATTGTAAGATAAGTGAGACTTACCTCTTCCCCGATTGGGTAAGGTAACCTCGTCATTGTAGGCATAGCTGTTGCTTTCCTGCTGATAATCAGGCTGGCCACCGTATCCACCCCTGCCTCGTCCACGGTAACCTCGGCCTCTGCCACGGCCGTAGCCACCTCTGCCAGATCCGCGACCTCTATCGTCCCAATTTCCATCATCATATTCAGTTGGGCCATTTCCTAAATTTACACAATGGAATCTTGAATAAGTACATCTTAGTATTCGGATGTGTTCAAAGGGTAATTTATGCCTACTGTGAGCCCTTCCCCAGCCACCTCTGCCGTATCCGCGACCTCTATCATCCCAGTTTCTATCGTCATATTCAGTTGGGCCATTTCCTAAATTTACACAATGGAATCTTGAAATAAGTACATCTTAGTATTCATTGAACAGATGACTTCGAAGAGTAATTTATGCTTACCGTGAGCCCTTCCCCAGCCACGGCCACTGCGACCTCTTCCTTGACCAGGAGAGCCTTCTGTATCATTAGAAATAACATCAGAAACAAATTGCATGATTACCTAAATGCAAAGAGTTGATCGCATTTCATGCATTTACCTCCTTCGTAGTCGTATTCAGCCAGGGGTCTCACCATATCTCTAGGCAAAGGAGGTTGATACCTACAAAAAGAAATTATTCCTCGTCAACATGAAGTTTTAATTAACCACCTAACTTAAGGCGATAAAGAAATTCACCAAAAAAAGTGTGTGCAAACAATCTCATCCCTGATTATAACAATAACATTATAACATTTTTTGTCAGTTTATCATTTGAAGCAAACTTCCTATGCTTTTCTCGTTCACAGAAATATTATAACATCAATAAGAATATCAACACTAAAAAGATTATCAACCCTAATATGGCAATGAAATTGTTAAGCAAATTCGAGGTAACAAAGGCCAAAGCAGGTTAATTCCAGCTTTAGAACTATAATTTAACCAAAATTATGCCAAGACAATGTGAATCCTAAAACAATCTAACTAGGATGAGATTCATACAAAACGAAATAAACGGACTGTTTGATTACAGTAGGATCTATAACAAATTGATTGCCTTTTAACTGTGCTTCACCAATATAAATCAAGCATCGAAAATAAACAAACTTTCCCCCTTCAAAATCAATTTGTAAGATTATGGGAAGGTAGTAAATTACCCAACAGCTGATGTGTCCAGTTCCTTCTTTGACAAAGTTATGTTGATTACTGAGACATGCCTAGTAGTTTCAAGCCTGCAATAATTAAGGGGCATTTTAATGTTCAAACTTAAACATGATAAAACACATTTAACTTTGACTTCCAAGCACACAACTATTCTCCAAATTTTCAAATTTGTTTTTCAAAAAAGAAAAAGAAAAAGAAAAAAAAGTCTTCTTACGGAAGTAGGCCTTCCTCTAATGGTTCCCATGTGTCAGTTATGTCAGTAGATCCAATTACAGCATTTTGATGAAGACCGACTATACGTCTCTGCATCATCATTATAGGTAAAAAATTGAGGAACTCAGACTTGGCTCATCCAGAAAAAATGGACAACTCAAAAATCTAAAGAACTTGTCAGGAAATTTAATATTTATCTCTTTAGAGCTTATGATCATACCTTGATCAGTTCTACAATCATAACAGTCTTGCTAATAGCCTTGCCCATTGCCTTCAAGACAATCTCATTTGAACCTTTTTCCTTTAAAAATGAAGGGAAAAAAATGAGTAATACAAGAAGAAAAATAAGGAGCTCAACTAGTAATACAATTTTGGGAACAAAATAGATTGTTGATCAGTCACAATGTTAATTCAATGAAAATCAGTAATGTTTTTTATAGGAAACATCAGGGAAAAATGGAAGCAGTTAAGTAATTTAAGCATACAATTATAATCCCATTTACTATTTTCCTACTCTCACAGTTTGGTATATAACGAATCAGATAAATTGTGAGCCAGTTTGCTTGAGATTAACATAGAGAATCATTTATAGACTAAAGACAACTGCATATGATGTTGAAATAACTTAAGATAGGTTAGTTCTTTGAAATCCAGACATAACGACTGATCACGTCGGAGAATCGCGTCAACTGAGCCACAGGCGGTGTAATTCCTGCAATTGCAAGCTTCCTAAGTCGCGTCGGTGGAGCTCCAAGCGAGGCAAACAGGGGTTCTCAACTGCTCCTGGATAGACAATAAAAGAATCTTACGGGTCAGCAGGACTGCCGGGGTGGTTCCGGCAATATTCCTCCGACGCTCAAGTTAGTAGAATGGAGTCGTGAAACAGTGCTGGCCAAAGAGTGTTTTCTTCATACCTCTGCTTCTGGGTAGAGGAGGGGCGCCTTTATACTGGATTTCTACCGCCTTTCTTCTGTATAGTCTTAATGACGAAGGTATGGGGGGACTGTATCTCAGTGAGAGCTACCCCTACCGTATCTTTTACGTATCTTGTACGTGTAGCAGCAGTGAGGCGCGTGCTCCACCAGGGTTCTCAGGGTCTGGTCTTTTCCCTCTCCCCTGATAATGGGCTTGGACCTTACGGATTTGGGCCTTAAGTGACTTGGACTTTACCCAGCCAAGGGGTAAGGGACCCGCCTCTGGTTTTCCGGGTCCCAGTCGGGGTGCCCGGCTGAAGATAGCCCCAATTGGGTATAGTCTCGAACGAAGCATTCTCGATTGTTGGAAAGGGTCACAATCGGGGCGCCCGGTTGAAAATGGCCCCGACTGGGTATAGTCCCGTACGAAGTATTCTCGGTTGATAGAGAGGGTAACAATTGGGGCGTCCGGTTGAAGATGACCCCGATTGGAGATATTCCCGGACGACGCCTTCCTGGTTAGTGAAGAGGGTCCCAATCGGAGCACCCGGTTGAAAATGGCCCCGGTTAGAAATATCCCCGGACGATGTCTTTCCTAGCACCATTATCATGGGCTCCCAGAGAACTTACCTTGACCCCGCATCAACGACGAAGCCCATAAATTTAAGCTTGCGAATATTTTTCTATTCCCAATCAGCATTCAGCAAGCACCAGTTCTCTCACTTGTGTATTTAAGAAAATGAAACTGAAAATCCATCATCATCTCATGACTGGGCTCCATGCCTGATATATATTTTTTTTAATGTGGAAAACTTACTTGTAGTATTCTAAGGTTTAGTATTATAGGAAATATTAGAGGATAAAATCACAATTATGATACAAAAAGGACGACAAGAAAATGTTATGGAAATTAAAGAGATGAAGAGTGCAAGTATCCAAATAGCAAACTAGTGTGAAAAATATATATTTAATATTCATTTACAAACATTTAGACTTCTCCTGAATCCCATCAAAAAGGTATGCAGAACAGGGGGTGTTGGACAGTCCCAATAATTCCTTTGGCATGGATATTAAAACCCAGAGAGTAAAATTTATCATAGTTTTCATAGATACTTGTTAGCATCGAGCACTTTATAGTCCAAATGAAAAACAAAAACAGAAAAACAACGAATACGGGCAACGATATAGTGGAGAAAGAACCTGATACCAAACTAAAAGGCTCAAACCTGTCTTAAAGCTCAAATGACGCATACCTGAAGCAAGCTGGTGGCGTACGAGATATAGTTCCGCATCCTCCCTTGAGCCGTGATACGGATCTCATTCTCATTAATCGGGGTCTCTTCCCTCGGTTTCTCTACTCTCTGGTACCGATCCATCTTCTCATTCACACACGATAAAAAATAATCAGACAAACAAAATTTTCACATCAATAATAATATCTCTTGAAATTCTAAAAACACTCGAGTAAATCTCAATGAAAAAGGAAAACAAGAATGACAGAGATCAGCATATTTAAAAAAAGGCTTCTTGCAAAGTTAGCGTCAAAATAGCGAACTACATAGGAAAATTCACGGCAAACACCGAAATCTACCGATGACAGGGAAGCTACGATTCAATCTAGCAACGAACGAACAGTGCAAAATTCTTTTTTTTTCTCGAGTTTTCTTCCATCTACAAACCTCGTTGACAAAAAATGTTTCCAAAAAAAAAATCAAACTTTTTATCATTCAATTGCAGCTGGATAAAATATCAAAGAAGATACACAGCCAGGAACAAAGAAAGAGGACGTCCGATTTTCCCCATTACCACGGTTTTCACTGCCGCTCGTCGTCCTCTACGGCGCGTATACCTCTTTTTCGGCCCCGGGGAGAGTTATCACCTCCTTACCATATACCACTCCGTACGGGCAGCGGGCGACCGGGTCTCGTTCGGGTTTAGGGTTCGTCCCCGAATCGACTTACAGCCCCTGATCGATTTTTTAATTACCATCAAGGCCCAAGATTCCTACGCCGTAGGATGATGAAGATGTACGGTGATTAATGCACTCACAGTCTGGCCAGTGTTTTTCCTCTTCTTTTTTTTTTAAAAAAAATTAATTTATTAAAATAGTTTATGTGAATTAGCTTCAGTCGCAATTGAAAATTTATTCTATTAATGATGCTTTATCTTTTGATAAAAAATCTATTAATTTATTATCTTAATATTATTAAAATAACAAAATCAGTTTCTAAGTTAACCTTTTTTTTTTGCAATATTATAATCTCATTAACATTGAATTTAAATTGATATAAATATCATCCAATATTAAGTTGTTTAGTGAAACGACAGTGGGAACCGTTCGAGAACGTTTCTCGTCCATGATCCGGTCCGCTCCGAGCTCGCGTCAGATTTGGTAGATTGAAGAAAACAGAGGGAAACTTGAAAAGACTGGGAAGAAAAGGAGGGGAGATCGGTCGTTAGAGTGATAGATCGCGGTCAGAGGCGGATCTGGATTGATTTGGTTTGTAATCGAGAAGCCGGGCAGGAGATGAGGAAGAAGTTAGGCACCCGATTCCCGGCGGTATTTTCCTCCTTTCCTGGTTATTGCAATTTTTTTTCTCGAATATATGAAGTTTCGACTGATTTCCCTTTGAATTTGGTATCCCGATTCAGATCTGTGATTTGATGTTCTTAAGGAGTCCGTTCGTTTATTAGATCTAGGGTTGCCTCGTGGCGATTTGATTACGAAAACCCTAACACGAAATTGCAGTTGTAGTTCTAAATTCTATTTTTTAAAATTTATTCTCGAATAAGTTTTTTGTTTCTTTAATCTTGGTTAATAAGCGATCTAGTTTTTCGACGGAGAGGTTGGGAGAGCGGAATTATAGGCTTGGATTGATTCAGACGCTCATGAAGTAGTCGTTATGGCGTTGCATGTCAAAACACTTCCAGTTTTAAGGAGCAATCCCTTGTCCACCCTGGTGGAGAACGGACGGAGAGGGGCTGGCGTCTCCCTCTGCGGAGAGCTTTTTAGCCCAGAATGCATCTACCCAAAAACGGCGGACGTTGTTCCTCCCTGCAGAATCAGGGTGAAATCATCTCTTTACTCTTCGTCTTGAGCTTGGACAGTAGTGGTCTGCACTTGTGCGTGAGTCCGGGCAGTGCCGACTGCCGAGGGTGAGGGTGAGCAGGTGAATCTATGTCAGTACATATCATTATTGTTCTGATGGTCACTAGCATTTTTTTTATAGACCAGTTGTCTCATGTAGTTAAGATGCTACTGTTTTTTTTACCATCATTTGCTTAATTTTATTAGCAGTTAGTGCCTTGTTATTTATACATGGTTTCCTTTGTTTGTTGCTTTTATGTAAATGTCATAATACAAACACAGCCAAGATCCCTCGATAACCATGCTGATCACTGGTAGTTTAGTGTATTATTTCATGTGGTGCCATTAGATCATAACATGTATATATCTTTATTCCTTTCAATTTCTTTGGGGAAAATAACTCACAAATTTGGATTTTTTTTCCTGACGAAAAATCAAAGAAACTATTCTGAATGGCATCCTCTGTGATTTATTTGTATTTATTCTTATACAACTACCACTCTTCTTAAATGATTGCAACAGTCTAATACTAAATGCAGAAATTATAGTGCTATATTTGCACAATTTGTTGAAACTCATGGTTATCACATGTTTTTGTTTTTACAGTCAAGAATAAAAAAGATAATGCAAACAGATGAAGATGTTGGCAAGATTGCCTCGGCTGTGCCTCTTCTTGTATGTAAGTTTCTGTGCATTTCTGAATTTCTCTATGCAACAGAATTGTTTTCTTGTTTTGGTTAAGCAGATTATCATGTTAGCACACTTCTATACTTTCTAATAGATGTTAACTTGCCTGACTGTTTTATTTACTCATTGCTCTTTTGAATGATTATTGCTTATGCAATGACTTATTTTATTTTTCAAGTTGTTTGTGTCAATGTCATCATTATTTCTTCCATCATCTACCTTGTAAATTTAAGGCAATTTGACTGATGAGGATTTCGCGGAGCCAATTTGTTTAACTTATAACCTTGATGCATTTATTTGGCATTAGTATATGTCTCCTTCAATCCCCCTTTGCATATCATTTGACATTCACTGAAGAATTAGAATCTCATTATTTGAAAAATGGTACGTGTGCAGTAAATCATGTAATTGTTTATAGTTGGTTTAGAACACAAACTTGGCAGGAAGACACTATCCACGTTGGTGTTATCACAGTTTGCCATGGATTTTTAAAGATGAATGATTTGTTCATCAGCGCGTTATCTTTGACTGCCCTCTTTTACCTCCTGAACTTTGATCCTTATCTTGCCTATAACTGACGGTTACAAGCTCCAAAAATGAACTTGATAAAACCTTTTAAAGATTGTTTCTTAATCATGTTTGCCATAGCGGATCCCTGACCTCTCTTTGATTACTATATATATCGAAATTAGGCCTTCAAAAATTAAAGGCATTTCAAGTTAATGATGATTTTAAAGCCATGCTCTACCTAACAAGGTTAAGATATACATTGGAGTCCAATAACCATGCAACTTTTGGAGGAAGAAAAGAACAATGTGTTCTCAGTCGTGAAGATTTTTTTTTTTTAAAGTAACTTGAGCTGCTTATGTTTGAATAAAGTATACTAATGGAATAATGGAACCTTTTCAAGATAATCCATATGATCTCTGTGAGAAGCTACATCATGGGAGACTTTTACATAGGGTGAATTCATGTAAATTTTCCAGTAATCCATGTTGTTTTTCTTAAAGAAATATATGACAAGCTGATATATGTATCTATGCCTTGTGATGCATCTACACCTCCACTTTGATGGCCTATATTCTTTTATTATTATAGCACACATAATTCATCTTTTACAGAGTTAGTTAACAGACTAGCCATGACTGAACTATAGACCTTAGTATGGCTGTTCACATCAAATTCTGTTTTTTTTAATATGTGAAAATAATAATAGTTTTATATAAAATCATTTGAGAGATAAATTTGACAGCAGCTAATGTATTGTTTGTTGGCTGGCTTACAGCAAAGGCTTTGGAGTTGTTCTTGCAAGATCTTTGTGATAGGACATATGAAATTACTCTCCAAAGGGGAGCCAAGACATTGAATTCTTCACACTTGTAAGATAACTTGTTGTTTCCTCTTTATTTAGTGAATTAGCAGCGGCCTGAAAATATATTGAATCATTTCTTAACAATTATGTGGATCCAACCAGATCTATAATTTAGTTCTCATAACCAATTCCTACTTGTGAAATCATTATATTTCAATGTGTTTAAAAATTGTGAATATAACCTTAAATCTAAATATACTACTTGTCTGCGATTAATGTTAGGTTTCAAATGAATATTCATCTTATTGAAATATTAACTGTGGATTTATACTTGCCTGTTTCAATTTGATAAGAACTAAGAGGTTGATGGAATTGAGTTAGAGATCCAAAGAATTAAGGAAAATGATGATACTTGGGAGGTCCAACTGAGGAATACTGCTTTGGCGTTGGGTTACTAATGCAAATTTGATGACTGTTTTAAAAGTGGATAAGAATTTTGATAAAAAAAAATCTTACTTTCTTTATAATGTTTTGAAAGTGGTTCAAATTTTTGTTGACTTTCTACCATAGGGAGACGTTAACTTAAGCTGATTGTCTCGTTTTGTTTGTTACAGAAAACAATGTGTGAAGACTTACAGTGCTTATGATTTTTTGACTGGTGTCGTCAACAAGGTACCAACCCTTGGTGGCATGGAAACTTCTGAAGATGACAAGGGAATAGGCCGTAGAAGGTATTTATTGTAGATATGGATAAATGTCAAAACAATAATGCTGTGATTTGCAGTTATCAACAAAGAGACTGACTGTTTTATCAAAATACTCAGGAAGGCACTGCTACATGGGGATGAAGTCGACGACAATGAGGAACTCAGGTCCCCCAAGATGGTATTATACTAGTGTTGTGTTTTTTATTTTGGCGACAAGTTAACAGCCTTGTTAGTTTTCCTGATGCATGGCCCTATTTTATGACAGGCGATGATGGATGCTAGTAATAGCCCTAGAGGGCGTGGCAGGGGCAGAGGAAGAAGAGGTCGACCACCAACAAAGCATAGAGAAGAACGGTATGTGAAATGCGAAGATGATGACAATGACATAATGTGTGACGAGCAGGATGAGGGCCCTACTGGGCAGTCTGGACAGCCTGAAAGAGTGGAGAAGGAGACTAATCCACAGATTGCGCCGCCTCTCTCGATTTCAGCTACGGGGGGAGCTGAAACTTCAACTGCAGTCGAGAGTAAGAAGGGTCAAAATCCTGCATGGCCTCTGCCTGATGGAGTGGGCAACATGGGCATAGAACCATCAAGACTTGTAACCATGCAGATAGACGAGGATGAGGATTATGACAATGAAGATTAGTGGATTTGATTTTTTGTTTTTTTCCCCCCTCTCTTCCTAGTTGCTAACTAATCTCTCTCTCCTGTAAATAATTCTCATTCTTAACAGCAAATCTAGAGTTAATTTAGTTATTTCCTTAGTCGAGCTCTCTAGTATAACTTAGTCGCCTAAGAAATGGTGGGCCGCTGGTAATTGTCTTGTTGGCTGGCTGTATCAACTGCTACATGTTTTGTAATGACAATTGTATAGGGTTCTCAGTAGGAGAAACAACTCAATGACTGTTTACAATCTCTTTACCTTGTGATGGAATTTGAACGGTTGTTTATTGACAATGACTAGTCTGTTCTTCTTTGTGGGCGGCTATGACTATCCTTGTCATTAGCTTCTGGTTTGGATATTGATCTGGTGGTGGGGAAAAAAGTTGGAAGTCAAATGAAAATACTTTTGCTGGAAAATGTCTAATCGAAATGAAATGGTCTAAGAAAGATTTTATCGAAAATAATAATAATAAATTAGTATTAATTTAAGATTTACAAGTGTCAGTCTGACCAACATCCACACCCATCTTTCTGCATTCCCAGGTGGGGTTACCTGGGAAACATGAAGGTCCAGATCTGCTTCTTGGCCGTTTTCTTCACCGCCGCAGCTACCTCATCCCACGCGCAGCAGTGCGGACGGCAAGCAGGAGGCTCCGTCTGCTCCGGCGGTCTCTGCTGCAGCCAATACGGCTATTGCGGCTCCTCCTCCGCCTACTGTGGCACCGGCTGCCAGAGCCAGTGCGGCAGCGGCTCCGGCGCGCAGTGCGGCAGCCAGGCCGGCGGCGTGCTCTGCTCGGGAGGCCTCTGCACTTCCGCCTACTGCAGCGCAGGATGCCAGAGCCAGTGCGGCGGCGGCGGCGGAGTGGCGTCGATCATCACCTCCTCTGTTTTCGAGCAGATGCTGCTGCACCGGAATGACGCCGCC
>JBBUKS010000002.1:3389181-3416783 GCA_038050645.1 Hedychium gardnerianum | reverse complement strand
ACTTTAGCACAGCTAAGAATTTCTGGTCCTCATCTCTAAGCTGCCATATTTCACTGTTCAATACCGATGACCAATAAATTTCATCTCGAGTGCTATGGAGCATACTACCAAGAGATATGGCAGCCAAGGGCACACCACCACATTTCTCAACATATTTTCCACCGATTTCCATCAATTTTTCATTTGCTTCTTTGTCTCCAAAAGCAAATTGCTGAAACAAGGACAAACAATCATCCCCGGAAAACTGTTGTATTTGGTAGGTATTGAATAAGCCCATGATCGAAGAGACCTCTCGACTACGGGTAGTCAGTAAAACTTTACTTCCTCTTACCCCACATGTTAAGGCTGCTTCCAGTGCCCTCCACTGTAATGCATCTTGATTCCATACACCATCCAACACGAGCAGAAATCTCTTCTCTGATAAGGCTTTTTCTAGTTCCCTCCCACTAACTCTGGTTCTGAGATGTAGACTGGTGCACCCGTAGCCAATTGTAAAATAGACTTCATTATCACTGTGGGATCAAATTCTGCTCCAACAACTTTCCACATACTAAAATTTCCAAAATAAGCTTTCACCCTCTCATCATTGAAAACATGACGAGCCAGTGTAGTCTTCCCCAGGCCACCCATCCCGACGATGGCGATGACCTTCATTGTACTATTGTTGCTTCCTTCATCATCTGTAAACATGTTGACAATCATCTCCTTCTCTGTTTCTCTCCCTATAACAGCCAAACTATTGCGCGAGTGGATCTCTCTGTAAGCACTTGGTGACATCCGGACAGTGCCTTGTGTCAAATTAATAAGAATTGACTTTTGCAGTAAAATAGAACCTAGACTCTCCGTTACTGGTGGATATATGTGAATGATAAAGATGAGACTTTAGTCCCACGTTAAAAGTCTCAATATAAGTTTATTAATTTATATTATATCAAAAGCATTGTAATTGTGAACAAATGCAATGAGAAAGTCTCTCTTATACGTATAGGCCTGCAGGAAGGGTGCAAAGCTAGGGCCTTGATGCATTGAATTATGTTGGCGCATGTTCGAGTATGGCTTGCACGTATGGTCACGACACATTCAAATTTTGCCCAAGTAGAACAATCAATATTTTGCAATGCCCAAATCTTCTCTCTGCCGTCGAACGACGGACCGATCGAGGCACATTCAAATTTTGCCCAAGTGGAACAACTGACATTTTGCAACGCCCAAATCTTCTTTCCACCGTGCATTTTTCGCTCGGGTATTTTCTCAGCTCACCACGAACAACCAGTGCTTAGTTTAATTCACTGTGTTGATTCTCCCTTCAATGTGTCGCTGCTCCCTCACCCGTGTGCTCGCCGCTACTCAAGTATCTTTCTTGTCACCGTCGCTGCCAGCCTCTCGCCGACGCCTTCTCATCGTGAGCAATTGGAGAACAACCTCTGCCAGCTGTCGGAGACAATCCCTACCACGAGAAACTAGCGATGCCCAAGTTTGTGGGTCCCCTCCGCAAAGTTGCTGATGTCGCCTCCTCCTCTGTCTTTTCCCACTGACGAGAACATTGTCCGTGATTCTGCCATCGAGGACATTGTTCGTCGAAGGAGATTTGTTTGCAACGTAAGATCATGTTGATCCCATCGATTTTGTACGATCTCAATGATCCTGTTCCGATTCCACTAGAACATTTGATCCCCAATCGATCTAGATCGATTTAGTACTTTCGGATTGTACGATCCTACGATTTTACAAATACTGCTCTCCATCCTTTTGCAAAAATAATCCTAAATACTTAAAAGATTTAGTTACAAACAACTCATTATCTCTTATCTTAACAGTTATTTTATTACGTCTAATATTACTAAATTTAAATTAGATATATTCTGTCTTTATTTTATTAAGTCTAAAATTTTTCACTTCTAACGTTTGTCGTCAATATTCGAGTTTAGTATTTACTCCATGTGTTTTATCAACCAAAATAATATCATCCACAAATAACATACACCGCAGTATCGTATCTTGGATGTATATAGCGAGTTTGTCCATGATTAGTGTAAAAGATAGGGACTTAGAGTTGATACTTGATATAACTCTATCTTTATAGGAAACGCTTTGATTAATCCGTTTGAAGTCTTCACTCTTATATGTCCTTAATTAGTTCAATATATGATATGCTAATACATCTCTTTTCTAAAATTCTTCATATAATTTTCTTTGAGACTCTATCATAAGTCTTTTCTATGTCGACGAATACCATATATAAGTCTTACTTTTGTTATCGATATTTTTCAATTAGTTGCATGATAAGATGTATAATTTCTATTGTCAACCTTCGAAGAATAAATCAAATTGATTTTCGGTCACCGTGGTCTCTTTCCTTAATCTTTTTTTTATTGATCTTTCCCAAAGTTTCATGTTATAACTCATTTGTTTAATACTCCTATAGTTTGCATAATTTTTTTCATCTCATTTATTATTATATAAGGGAATTAGAGTACTTACGCTACACTGATTAGACATTTTTTAAGTTTTCAATATCAGATTGAATAACTTTGTAAGTTATTTAATACCTTGTTTCCCTAGATACTTCCATACCTTTATCAGAATATCATATAGTCTAACTGCTTTTCCATTTTATTTAAAATTTATTCTACTTCTGAAGTTTAAATTCTATATTCATTTGACTTAAATTACCTAAGTTAAGTTGATCACCTAAACTTTCATTAAAAGTTGATGAAAATATCTCTTCTATCGCTCATTTCCTCATCAATTACTAGTACTCTATTATATTCATCTATAAAATATCTTATTTCAGTAAGATCTTTTGTCTTTTTCTTTCTCATTTTCGCTATTCTATAAACGTCTCTTTCACCATTTTTTAATCTAATTTTCGATATAAGTGTTCAAAAGTTTCATTTTTAGCTGCATTCACTAGTTTTTTGTCTGTTTCTTGGCTACTGTATATATATATTTTTTTAAAAAAAATCGTCCTTACAAATATATAATATCTTATAGGCTGTTCATTTTTTTCTTCACTTTCTCTTGTACTTTCTTATTCCACCATCAAAATTCTTTACTTGGTGATGCATGTCTCTTTGATTCACCGAGTAAACTCTTGACTATTATTTTTAACTTTGATATCATCTTATCCAATGTCGTCTTTGAGTCATCGTATATTTCTCCTAATACTTGTACTTCTACCCTCTTTTTAAATATGTTTTGCTTCTCATCCTTTAACGTTTATCACTTAATTTTAGGAATTGTGTATATTTTTCTTCTTTGATTCTATGTATGAAGCGTATATCCAACACTACTAATCTATATTGGGTAGTTAAGTTTTTTCTAAGAATAACCTTGCAATCTTTATAAATATTTTTATTCTTCTTACTAAATATAAAAAAATAATTTGCGATTTATTATTCCTATTTTTGACATGACCAAATGTTTTTTTTTAAAAAAAACGTATTAGCTAGTATACGGTTATATACTATCATAAAATTCAATATATTTTTTCTCCATTTCTTATCCAAATCCATAACCCCTATGCATCCTATTATAATTTTTATTTTTCACTCCTACATGCTCATTTAGATCTCCTTCTATTGAAATCATTTTGGTTGGTGGAATGTTTTATAATACCTCATTTAGATCGTCCCACAATCTAAATTTGATGTATTCGTCTAATCTTAATTGAGATGCATACATTGATGCGGAGGTAAGAAAAAGGTTCACGTGGTAGGCAGTAATACAGAAGATGTAGAATAAAATCATGATTTGGTCAATATAAAAGTTAGGTGGCATGGACTCAGTCAACACTAGTTATCTATGATTTGATCAAGGTAGACTCCAATTGACAATCTGTTGAGCATTGTGACACCTGAGCCGATATTGTCGACTTCCTAATCTCCCGAGTCGCCTACTTGCCAAGTACCCTGAGCACTAGTATGCATCAGAGTTCTCGACCAAGCCGAGCTGACTTCCTGACTCACCGAACGATTTCCCAGTTTGCCGAACACTCTGATCTCCTGACTTTGTGAGTGTCGAGTCCGAGTTGTTGACATGCTTACTTCCTAGTCTTCCAACTTCACGACCTTCCGACTTTTCGAATTCCCAACATGCGAAGGGACACAGCGAACAAATAGACACGAAAAGTGAATGGATATTATAAGTGACGGGACACGATGATTATTACAATAATCTTTAATGAGATATATCATTTGGTTTCTCTCTCTATGAGAATGTCTCGTGGACTTCTCTCCTTATATAAGGTTAAGGGGAGGAAGGCTCCGAAGGATATGGTTGCACTGTGTTTAGACTATCTATGATTGTTCTATCTCACGTCATCTACTTTACTCTGTAATTTTTTCGTTTTATTTCTCCGCTTTATATTTGTTGAGGTTTCACGATGGCACCTCATCCTCTTACGTGTGTTATTCTCTCCAAGAATCGAGCTGATTTGAAGAAGCTGACCATGTTCAATGAAAGTCAATCGAAGCAAGTTCCATGAGATTGACCCATTTCTCGTTCTGGGAACGGAAGATTTTGTCACCTATGGAAAATCCGAGTTGAGACGTAGAGAGGGTGAAGCACAAAGAAAGCACAGAGCACAGCAACAATCACTCCAACGATCTTCACAAACCGTTCAACCGAAGCACCATCCATTCTTCATCATGTCAGGTTCTTAAAAACTTTAACCTACTCCTGTTACAAAATCTACTGCCTCCAAAGGTAATCAATCTCCGCTTATATAATTATTTATCAATACGTTCGTGCTACTTGTTTTCTCGGCGATAACAAAGCTTCTCCCTGATTACGAGCGATGTGCTGTGACCTCTGCCGAGGTCTGCATCCCCACAATTTCTGTGACCTCTATCAATGGCGGTCACTATCTGTATTGTAGCAACGATCCAAGGAAAGTTCCTCAAAGAGAAAGAGGAAAAGTCGCGGCCGATGACCTTCTTTCTCGGCAGCTTCGGTTGGAATCCGAACCATTCTTTCCCTCGGCATCACCTGCAGGTCCCTACGTGACGACATCTACCTCCGTTTCCACATCGCCAGCACCGGCTACGTCCCTTCCCTCTTCCTTCAAAACCAGTTCATCAACCTCCTCTCTAAGTGAGGCGCCATTAACATGGCACGACAGGTGTTCGACAAAATGCCCCACTGGAGCGTCATGTCCTGGAATGCCCTTCTCTAAGGCTACTTGTCCTATGGTTGCATCCTCGGTGTGCTCCTCCTCGTCTCGGGTATGGCTGACGCTGAGCAGAGCCTCAACCACCTCACTTACTTGACTGAAGTTAGAGCGACGGTGGCAACAAAATTTGGAGAACTAGACCATGCTGAAACAGTGTACTGTAGAATGGTTAAGCGAGATAAAAACATGATAGATGAAGGCTTCACACCTGATGTATTCACGTTTGGAACCCTCCTCTCTTTGCAAGTTACAACCTTTATCAGAGAGCTCCATAACCAGAGGGATTGGCTTGTGCGAACGTGTCTGATCTCCCTTTTTATTTCTTTTCAACTATTGTTTTGATTTGTGATGCTCAGGTGGTGTTTGATGGCGGCGACCGCAATTTGGCTGAGGAGTCCAGGAATTTGGTCTATGACATACCCCCGGATGAGGCAAGAACCTCTCTTTTATTATTTTGACTGTTGTCACTGCAAAGGGTACTATCGGCCTCCACCTCCATGCTTGAAGTTTTCACCGGCATCGTTGCCCCCTACCTATATTTTGTTCTGAATACAGAAGGATGAAGATTTCGATGCTCTTCTTTTTCTGTTGCATCATGCGCTCGTCACTTCTTTGTGGTTCAGCTAAGGTTTTGGTATTTTCTGAAACCTATCCGATAAATTATGGCAGAACGAGGTGTTCTTCTTCCATTGTTGGTGACTATCATTCCAGAGCTGATTGTTCTGGAACAGTGATCATTTCTTGATAAAGTGCTTATTTATTAATATGTATTGCCAAGGTTTGCTTCCAGATGGCATCACTTATGGGTCCTTAAGTCATGGCCTCTGCAAGGAAGATTGTGGGATGTCTTTTTAATACTTGTCAAGCTGGAGATATCAGGCTTACAGAATTATGTCTACTTCAGTGATCTTGGCACACAATGATTGCAAGTTTCTGTCAAACAACTTGGAGCTTCCACTGGTAATCTCAAAGAGTTTTCAATGGCAAGATAAGTCTCCGACCTCTCATGGTCATATTTACCTTTTATGGTTTTATCTTCTTTTCAGTTTGATAAGCTCTTATAACACCTGGTGATTTATCCATGTAGTGAATGGATTATTTTTTATACTCAATTTAGTATGAACATATATGCATGAAGTTCTAACCAATGCTGATTCGTAAATTTCGGACGATGTATCATTGTCCAAAATTTCTCATTCATTTACCCCTGTCGCTGTTGCTTTTTCTTGATGAAACTTGGCCTTAGTCAAGTTGTGTATTGCAGCAACCTGTCTCAAACAATTATATGCTATGTCAACAACTGCAGACACTGTTCTCTTAATTCTTAATATGGCAAATTTCCCTGCATTATGCATTATTATAAGAAAATGATGTCTCTGAATTAAGTTTGTTACATCCTTATTATTACTGGGTAAATGCAACATGTTCCTTATGCCATGTTTACTGGAGGTTTATCTGATTTTGGGGCCTCTAATGGCATTAGTATACAAAGACCAGAATTTTCAACATCGGACGGACTTTTTCATTAATTTTTTGTTGCTGGAAATCTCAGGGTTTTCTTTCTTTTTGAAACAAGAGATACCACTCACAAACATAGTAGTCAATTCTGTCATTGTTTTGCTTGTGAAAGCTGGGAATCTCCAACAAGCTCTTATTTAACTATTATGCTTTTGTTGCACGTTTGCAAACTAATCAAGCTATTTTTTTCAACCTTTTGAGTAAAGTTGATGGGTTCAAATTGCATAGACGTGGCCTTCAGATTCATGATTTGATAATTAAGATTAGATTTGAGAATGGTGTTATAGAGAATTTCCTCGTTAAGGGGTATTCTAACTATGGATTTACATGGAACACATGATCTGTCATTATACTCGAAGAGCCAGAATGTGATATCTCGGACTGTTCGAAGGCCACTTGGTTTCTAATATTTGGTTCCTACTAAATTGATCTGAAGATATGCAATCATATTTTTCTGTTATTCCAGAATGTCTTGAATTGCTTAAAGCTCACTTGGTTCCTACTGGTTTGATCCGAAGATATGTTATCATATTATGTTTTTCTATTATTCTGTTTGTTTGTCTTTTGAAATAGTTGGTGCATGAAGTTTTAAAATCTTTCTAATGGCAAGTTCAGAAGCTTCAGCTGCTACCAAGTCCTGTCATCGTACACGGAAACTAAGACTCCTAAATGTGTTGTATTTCTTTCAAAAGTATTATCTCCCGGACCAAAGCCATGGCATGATGAAGCTAGATTTCTCCTTTGAGGTTTATTTGCGTTGGTTTCAACTTTTGGTAGGTAACTACAAAATAAATTTTTATGGGCTTGTTACAGAAATGGTCAGTGAGTCATGTTTTTTAGTTCTTTCAAGGATACAACACCTACTTCCAGTTTAGTTTTCCTTCCTGCTTATTCTATTTTTGCAATGATCGTATGACTGTCATTTATTTTCAACAATAATGTTGCATCTTGTGAAGACAACTAACTCTACCTATGTTTTTCAACTGCTATTATTAATGTTGTTAGACACAAATTGTTTAGCCTTTAATGATCTTCTATCCAATGTTATAGGAGATTCTGAAATTTGCAACAATACTCAAGTTTTACAAGGTTACAGCTGGATTCTTAAAAGTTGCCATAGCAACTGCAGATGATAGGATACTTGTTCGCATGCAGGAATTCTCTTGGAGAAGTTTTCTTAATTCATTCACTTATTAATCTTGTATTGCCTCTATATTACTAATCCTTTCATAAATGATAAATATGTTTGTCTTCTTGAAGTGCCTTAAAAAATTCTCAGGTACTTCAAAAACTTTCCTCTATCAAGGAAAAAGTTGCCTACAATGGTCTTCTACACTATCTAAGATAATGCAAAAAACTTTCGTCTATTCGGGACAGAGTTGCCTACAATGGTCTTCTATGTTGTTCGAGACAGTACAAAATTTCCTCTGTCCGATACAGTCTCCTTCAGCAAATTATTCATTGCCCGAGACAATGTAAGATTTCTTCTGCCAGGGATAGAGTTGCCTACAACAAACTACTCACTGTCCGAGGCAGTGCAAAACTTCTTCAGTCAGATATAGAGTCGCCTTCAGCAAATTATTCATTGTCCGAGACAATGCAAGATTTCTTTTGTCAAGTACAGAGTTGCCTTCAACAAACTCCTCACTGTTTGAGACAGTGCAAAATTTCCTCTGTCTAAGACAAAATCTCCTTCAGCAAATTATTCATTGTTCGAGGCAATGCAAGATTTCCTCTGTTAGGGACAGAGTTGCCTTCAACAAACTACTCATTGTCATAGACAGTGCAAAACTTTCTCTGTCCGAGACCGAGTCACTTTCAGCAAATTATTCATTGTCTGAGACAATGTAAGATTTCCTCTGTCAGGGACCGAGATGACTTCAACAAACTACTCATTATCTGAGACAGTGCAAAACTTTTTTTGTCCATGACAGAGTCGTCTTCAGTAAATTGTTTTTGTCCGAGATAATGTAAGATTTCTTCTGTCAGGGACAGAGTTGCCTTCAACAAACTACACATTGTCCGAGACAGTGAAAACTTCCTTTGTCTGAAATAGAGTCACATTCAACAAATTATTCATTGTACGAGACAATGGAAGATTTCCTCAATCAGGGATAGAGTTGCCTTCAACAAACTCCTCACTGTCCGAGACAATGCAAAACTTCCTCTGTCTAGGACAGAGTCTTCTTTAGCAACTTTTCGTTGTCCGAGAAAATGCAAGATTTCCACAATTAGAGAAAGAATTGTCTGCAACAAACTACTCACTGTATGAGATAGTGCAAAACCTCTTTTGTCCGAGATAGAGTTGCCTTAAACAAATTATTCATTGTTCGAGACAATGCAAGATTTCCTCTGTCAGAGACAGAGTTGCCTTCAACAAATTACTCATTGTCTGAGACCGTGCAAAACTTCCTCTGTCCGAGACAGAGTTGCCTTCGGCAAATTATTCATTGTCCTAGACAATGTAAAATTTCCTTTGTCAAGGACATAGTTGTCTACAACAAACTACTCATTGTACGAGACAATGCAAAACGTCCTCTGCCCGTGACAAAGTTGTCTTTAGCGAATTATTCACTGTCCGAGACAGTGCAAAACTTTCCTCTGTCTGAGACAGAGTCGTCAACAACATACATTCCTCCATCAGGGATGAGGTTGCCTCCAACTTATTTTTTCTCTGGGGAACAGAGTCGCCTACAACATACATTCCTCCATCATGGATGGGGTCGTCATTTATTCTTTTTTCCTTTATCAGGACAGAGTCGGCTACAACATATATTCCTCTGTCAGGTGCAAAGTCGTCATTTAGTCGTTATTTATTCTTCCGACTAGGACTTAGTTGTGGATTGATTTTTCGCCCTGAGTGTTCGGGTCATTGTCTTCACATCAGGTTCAGCCACATTTATTTCGTTTTTGAATATAAGTTGCAAACTTTTCATACCAGATCTACCTTGAGGGGCTCTACTTCGGCCACTTGGAGTCACTGATGCACCGACTGTCTAATCAGTCAGACTACGTTCTCCTTCGATTATAGTTGAAGGGATACTTGTGATGCGGAGGTAAGAAAGGGCGTCAACGTGGCTCTTGACGGGTCAATATAGAAGCCACATAGAACAAAGTCAAGATCTTGTCAATATAAAATCCAGGTGGCATGTACTCGATCAACACCCCCATGTATCTAGGACTTGGTCAACGTAGACTCCACGTGACAACTTGCTGAGCACTGTAACTCCTGACTCGATCCCATCGACTTCGTAATATCTTGAGTTACCTACTTGCCAAGCACCCTGAGCACCAGCATACATCAGAGCTCCCGATCAACCAAGCCGAGCCGACTTCTCGACTCACCGAACGATTTCTTGACTCGTCGAACACCTCGATCTCCTGACTTGCCGAGAGCCGAGTTTGACTTGCTAACATGTTGACTTGCCACGCCAACTTGACGAGACGATCCGACCTGCCGTCTTCCTGGTCTTTCGACTTCACGACCTTTCGACTTCTCGAACTCCCAGCATGTAAAGGGACAAGGCGAGAGAAGGGACACGACAAACGAAGGGGCACGACGGTTATTACTATTAGGACTTAAGGAATTTAGATATCTCCATAATTGTATGATATTGTCCACTTTAGACCTAAGCCCTCGTGATTTTATTTTTGGGCTTTATCCAAAATGCCTCATACTAATGGAGATATCTTTCCCTTATAAGCTTATGATTTTTTTCATATGTTTTCAATATGAGATTTTGTTTGCAACCTTACAACCCAATAATCCCCCCTCAAACGAAGGACTACAGGGCCCTCCTCAAGCGGAAAGTCTATCTCGTCTGATCCTCGACCCACCATATCTTCCTACCTCTCGGTCCAACTGATCTACTAGGTCTTCCTGTCCCTCGATCCACCTGACCTACTAGGACTTCCTTGCTTAGCCGCAACATGAGTTTCTTTGCCTTGCTGTTCACGAGGACTTCATGTCTGGTGTTTGGTCCTCTTGATTCGGACATGGGAACATGGGAGCTCTCACTTCTTTTGTTTGAGGTCAATGTTCTACTCACATGGCTCGATTATATCATAGCTCTTGTACACAGTCGGCGGTTAAATCTTCTGGTAGTGCGGGCTCTGATACCAATTGTTAGGATCGAAGGAATTTAGATATCACCTCCATGGTATGATATTGTCCACTTTGGACCTAAGCCTTCATAGTTTTATTTTTGGGCTTTACCCAAAATGTCTCATACCAATGGAGATATTTTTTCCTTATAAACTCATGATCTTTCCCATGTGTTTTCAATGTGGGACTTTGTTTGCAATTTTGCAACCCCAACAATCGTGTCCTCGACCCTTAGAACTTCTGCCCAACGTCACCAAAACTTCCTTGCCCAATCCACACTATCAGGATTTCTTTGTCTAGCCTCAACTAGGACTTGTACCTTGCCTTATAAGATCACTTAGGAATTTTTGGTTGAGCTACCTGCACACTCAATCAAGCCCATTAGAGATAACAAGAAAACTCTTAACTTTAAATCTTTGTCAATATCAAAACACAGGTTTGATTAGCTAGTGCTTCCAACATTAATAATCACAACACCCTTTAATGGGATGTATCCTTTGGTTTTCTCTCCTTGAGGTATGTCCCTTGGACTTCTCTCCCTCTATAAGATAAGGGGATGAAGGCTCTGAAGGTATGCTTTGACTATCTATGATTATCTTATCTCATGCCATCTACTTGACTCTGTCATTTTCCCATTTTATTTCTTCGTTTATACTTTTTGAGCTTCCATGATAACTTAGGCATCAGAGTGAGCTCGTCGGGATAAGTCCTGGTGAGTTCTCTAACGCGTGTTACTCTCTCTAGGAATCAACCACATCTCGTCCGAAGTTGATTTGAAGAAGCTGACCATATTCGACGAAAGTCAACAGAAACAAGTTCAATGGGATTTGACCCATCCCTTGTTTCGGACCTGAACATATATACTAATTACATTCATACTTTTTTTTTGTCATCACTATCTTTAGAGTTATAATCCTATCCCCTTTCTACCTACTCCTATTACTTCATCCTTTAGCGAGCTATCGACAATAATACATACTCCATTTTTTATTTTATTCCTTCTCGTATACCATAATTTAAAACTCGAATTATCTATAATTTTTATCTTCTCTTCTATTCATTTTGTCTCTTTTACACATAAAATATTATTTTTTTTCTTAATTATTGTATCTACTACCTTCATTGTTTTACCTGTGAGTGTTCCTAAATTTCATGTTTCAAATCTTAGACAATTAGTTTTTTTATAATATTTGAATATATTCAATTATAGTATAAGAACTCTTGCATATTTAACGCTATACTGAGTTCTCATGGAGATATAATGGTCCTTACCAAGACATTACAGTCGGACCTTGCAATGTGTTTCTTACAAAAATACCCTAGTATTAATATAATAGTTTAATAAATTCATTTATTGAATATTACTTGAAAGTTCACCCTGACTGACAATTTAACGCACAACCCTATTCTTTTTTTAATCGGAGTTGGGACTAGCTTTGGCAGATTTAATTTCTAATGTAAACCTGTTTGAAATATTAAATAAATAATAAATATTTTTAAGAGAGAGAATAAAAAACTAGGAAGGATATGAAGTATTATTAGGTAATCAAAATTCTACAAGAATTAATATTTAAATTTACTTTCTAATAAATTTTAAAAAAAATATATTTGAGAAGAAACTATAGCAAATTATTTTATTAATTTCAGAAACACTGGACTTCATCCAAGTTTCTGAATAATTATTCTCCCAATAAAATAAATAGAGTTGTTTTTGTTTTTAATTTCGGAGGGCATGTGAAGTAGTTAATATATGCTCACAGTATGTTTCTTATTTTGACTTACACAAAGAGGGCATGTGAAGAATATATATGCGACTGAGAGGGAGGGGTCCACATGACAATATTTTGTGTTTTTTTTTTTTTTGGTTTTGAGTTGTGGTGAATAGTTTATAGGAGAGACTAAGGAAAGTTTAGGGTGATTGGTTTTTCGTTTAGGGTGCCAGGTTCTGTTCCTCTAGTATTTATTTTCGTCCCGTGAGTCTCACATGTAAAAGAATCAACACTTGAGTCACACCTTGATTATTTTGAGGTCTTAGGCAGATCGTCTTTCTGTCTTACTTATCCAGCCAACACAGATTTTATACGATAAGGTACTCTTTTTTCTTATATAGTTATAGTTCACGGGGGTATTACTTGGATAAGGATCAAGGGAGATTCATAAAACTAGAGGTAAGAAGAAGGCAGAGTCTTTCTTTGACCTAGAAGAAAAAGTTAAGCTGCCATAAAGGAAACTGCTTAGGAAATTACACACATACTGAAAGAAATTACAGAATGAACTTTAGAAGTGAACTACAGAGGGAAATCTTGCATTAGGAAATTACATAAGGAAAGCTTGCAGAAAGAAACTCACAGTAGAGAATTACATAAGGAACTTTCGCATCCGAGATAATGATACAATAGTTAGATCTTTCAATAAATAATCAAGGGATCTAAAGTTTGAATTTTAACTGCGGTGTACTATAAAAAATTTGTTCCTTTAGTTAAAAACGAGTGTAAGAATATTGACAATTTGGATGAATCTTCATTAGTACTTTCTAATTTACCTTGATGACTAATGAAAAAATTTCATGAGATCAAATCGATCATCCTAAAATTAGCCAATAAAATTAACTAGTTTTATCATTTTTTTTTTACACAAGGAACTCTCACACACTTGCTTGCTTCTTTGTTTCTCTCCTCTATATTCTCTTCTTGCTAGTCTTGGGTTGTATTTATAGAGGAAACTTGTGAAGTTTCTTTGGGATGAAGTGAGTGAGTGGAGGATGGAGTAGGTGGAGAAAAGTAAGTGGAGAACAGTAGGTTGAGTGGAGAAATGTAGGTGGAGAACAATAGGTTGAGTGCTTTTCTTCGTCGAGGCTTACATCTTGTGTTTGTGGTGACGTCAGTGTTTATGTTTCCATCATGTTATCAAAATTGTGTTCGCCGACCGAATCTTAAGAAGGGGCTCGGGAGCTAGTAGCTCTGGGTTAGCTAGTAAGATGGGTCATGTAGGAGTTAGCTACCCTTATTGAACTGGTCAATCTTTTTGAGATTCATTGTTCATTTTTTTTTATAATGTTGGCACAACACATTATGTTGGGTGATAAAATGGAAGGGAAAAAATATGGTGCTCATGTCTCGGGCCAGTATATTTTTCCGTATAAGTCTCTCATGCTAAATAGTAATCCTCAATGTTGGCCATTAATTTCATGAATATTTACCCGAATTAAATGTCTAACTGGCTCAATCTTTAGGTTGATCCATTCTGGGGGAGAGTTTTTAAATATATAAATGACAAAAGTCTCTGATTCCAGAGCATGAGGTATGATGGTGCCCAAAGTTTTTGAAAAATCTCGAGCAGATTCGAGGTCATGTATCCAAAGTTTATGCATTAATCCATAGTCCATAAGTGTAAAAGGAGTAATAAGTCTCCCTTTGAAGTTGTGTGGAACAAATTTCTCAAAATCAATATTTGCTTTCTAGAAGAAATAAAGTAATTGGCATGGACAACCAAAGTTAACTGAATTTGCACAAGATTTTGAAAGCTTTTGGCATTTCAATTTGTAGCTCAATTCAGCTTCATAAACGATGGACATTCCTAGCTGGAGGACTTTCATGTAGTATCCTAAGTAACTCACATAAATCGAAAAGGATTTGGAGCGTCGAATGTTCTACCATACTGCGGATGTAGGTGGAAATATCATCGGGTATAGTGTTAGGTAACGCCATAAGAATTCTTTCAGAGGCTATGCTTTCTGGAGTGATTGCAGCTTTGGCTTTAAGTTCAGCTTTGGCTTTGAGCTCAGCTAAAGTTAAGTAGTGGCTTGGCTTATGAGAAAGACTTAATTGTTGTAACTCTTCTTCGGACTGAGAGTTGGTTGCTTGTAAGTAAGTTTTTGCTGGCTAGACTTTGCCATCAACTTTCAGTAAAGTATTGATAAAGAAATTAGGACTTACTTTTGCCCTAATCGAAGTAAAAGCATCATCTAAAAAATATAAACCTTTGTAAGAAGGTTTTTCACATCCTTGGATGGTTGTTCTTACTTCTTCCTAGTCATGGTACACACCTACTTGTGTTCTGGGAAAAAACAAAATAGCAAGAAAACTTCTTGTTTTCTGATTTTGTATTGTTGTCAAGAAGTAATTGGATGACAATTTTATAATTAGAACTCCCCGGTATTGTAGGGATATTCTAAATATTGTCAAATAGACAAGTTTGTATGGCATCAAGTTTGGTTCTAGAGTTTAAGTGAAATTAGTCTTCATGTCTAGTGAACTGCTGAAGTTCTTAGTTACTGAACTTCATGGTTTTCATTGCAAAAGTTTGTACTTTCTTTTGTCTATCCATAAGTCCTATAATAATGTAATGTTAATGTAAAAGTCTGGATAAAATATCTGCAAAGGAATTGTTTATCCCTTTGATATGTACCTATTGAATTGTTAAACCTTTGTTTATAATTGTATCAATAAACTTTAGCCATCTTTTTGTGCTGAGACTCTTTCTTAATCCTTTTGTTTGCTGACTGTATTTAACAATTGTTTCACAGTCAGTTCTTATAGTAATTTTTGATTTGTTGTTGATGAAGAGCATAAAAGCATCAAGACAATAGATAACAGTTAAGATTTCATAATCTATAGAAGTCAAATATCGTTTTTCTTATATTTGCCAGAAGCGTATCTACATAAAGCTTATGATGTCTTTGGGTCATACATGGAGGTTTTTCTAAATAAAGCTTCTCTCCAGCCGGATTCACATCCATCAGTTTCAATGACCATATAGTCTGTGTCAAGGGCAACGTTAGTACTGGAATACTTTTAACAATATTTTTGATCTATTGGACTAAGTTAATATCTTATTGGTTAAAATGTTTTTGTCTGATATTTGAAGTTTTGTTATATAAAGGTCTACTAATTTTTCCTATATCTTTCAAATAGTGTCGGGCATAATTAAAAAGTCATAGAAATGCTCTAAGAGTTTTGGTGTCCTCCATCTTATCTGAAAAAGTTACTAACATTGAAGTAATATATGATTGAAGTGTAATTTTGCTTGGTCCGATTTCTGCTTCGAGAAAATCTATATGTTTCGTGGCTAGTTTCATTTTTTTACGAGAAATTATTAGTCAATGTTTTTCAAATAGATTGAAAATTGTATGTAGATGAGCATAATATTCTTCCTTTATTTTGGAAAATACTAAGACATCAAGGATGTAGACACGGGTAAACATGGAAACATTTCTGAAAATATCATCCATTTGTTTTGAAAGATTTAAGGTATCACCTTAAGTTCAAAGGGTATAACTAGGCATTCAAAATATCCTTTTGGACAGGAGAAAACAGTCCATTCTATAAAATTAGGATGCATTTTGACTTGTCAAAAATCTGAGTTCATTTCAAATTTAGAATACCATTTGGAGTTTATATTTTGTTTAAGAGTTGGTCTTGATCTGATATTTTATAACCATCTTCTTAACAATTGTCATTAAGCCGTTTATAATTAAACATCATCCTAGATTGTCCATATTTTTGTTCGGATCCTTTATTGACTATAAAAGTCGAGCTCCGATGGCTAGAAGTAGACTTTTGGATTGCTCCAAGACTTGTTAATTGTTTGATGTGCATAACACTTTCTTCAATTTTTCAATTAGTATATCTTAAGTCTTGTGCTTTTATTGTGATATAGAGTTTATTATTGCTAATTTACAATATTTTGCCCCTTTCCCAATTTTTGTAGGGTTGTCTCCTATAATTTCTAGTTTTTTTAGTCTGGAAAATAAGGAATCCAAATTTGGTTGTGTATTGATTAACTGAAGTAGGTATGTTGAGGTGAGTAAATTTCCAGGAATATCTTAACTCCCGATTACTAAGTTCATCTTCCACAAGATGAATGTCTAAGTCCTGATTACTAAGTTCGTCTTTCATAAGATCTCTTTCTGCACAAAGGCTTGTGCAGCTAAATATTTCTAGCTTTCCTGTAGTGGTGGAACTGCTAATGAACAAGTGCCTTTACATGGGTTCTTGCTATTGCTCTACAATGACATACTTCATTCGTAAGAGTGATGTTAGGAGCAACAGGAGTAGAAAAAGAGGTAGAGGGAGTATCAAGAGAGGGGCGTTTGTGCACAGTGGAAGGATAATTAGAGATAATGAGAGAGGCAATAGGGTTTGATAGAAAAAGTGCATAATCTTTTGTAAGTAATAAGGCCCTATCAGGAGAGTTCAGTTCAAGAATTAAGTGAATATTTGAGTGTAGTAAAGGTTTAACCCATAATTTAGGAAGAGAAAGAGGGTTACTGAAAGTGTAACAATTGGTATAAAATCTTAAATGAGTATTGGTGACAAACTTAGTGCAAGATAATTTTTGGCCGTCACCAAAGGTTGGGTAGCTTTTATAATAAGTTCCGGAGGTAAAATAGTGAGACGGTAGCTTCATCAATAGTGGAGTTAGTAGCTCCACTATCAAGGAAAGTATGAAGAGTAAATTCATGATCATGTATGTTGACCAAGCATCGGACTCGTATATCAACTGTCTGGTATTACAAATATTAGGGGTTTTAATGAAAATCATATCAGTGTTAGAGGTAGGTTCTTGTATCATAAGTCCTTTGCCTCTGTGTCAGGTATAAGTGTAGAGCTTTGCTTAAGGCTTGTAAGCTCAGCTTCTAACAGATTAAGTGTTTTAAGTACTGAAACTCATGTTTCAAGTAGTACATTTTGTGTACTACCTCGAACCGTATGAACTATAGGAATTGTGACTTCAAAGATTTGTTCTAAGCAAAGTTGTAATATTGTTTCTTGCAAAGTTTGCAAGTTCCTCTTCTAAGTATAGAGGGATAAAAATCACATATAAAATAAGGATATTAGCTGTTCCTTCTTTTAGTAACCAATCATGAGAACATTCTCTTTGATCAGATCATAAATGTATTAAGTTTTGTGGTATAAACTGGTGATACATGAGGTCTAAATCCTCAAATAATGATTCTTCTCAGTATGTTAGGTCATTTTGACAAAAAGGATGAGTTACACCATATTTGCTGGCTATCCCATAAGGATGATGAAGAAATGAGTTGACTAATGTATAGTCTGAACAGGAAGGTATTTCTAACATGTCATCAACTGAGATGATAGAATAAATAGAAGATGTATCAGATATATCTGATTGTACTTCTACTAAGTCAAGATTTGTGCAACCTACTAATTTGGATTCTCTGTTATACAAGATTTTTTTGTTGGAGCAGGCAGATGATAAATGTCCAAGTTTATCACATGCAAAACATGTTATGGTATTGGCATAAGTTTTCCTTGGTTTGAACTTTTTAACATGTTTTTCTTTGTTAAGATAAGGTTTTTTTAGCCTTGCTTTTCCTGAGATAGTAGGTTTTCTTTGGTTTATACTTTGGTGTAGGAGTTATTAGTTTTCTCTTTGTATGTCGATGTTGATTTGTAGATCCATATTATTGGGGTGTATAAATCTAGCTATAGAAATCATATTGTTGATTTTTTAATGTACATTTTTCTTTTAAGTTTGGCCAAGATATGTTGTACCCTTACCTCTATGTTATCATAGTGTCAGCATATGCAGGTCAATCCATGACTTGTGTTTTTTTTTTCCTAAATCTCCGGATAGCTTGTTAAATAATCTCTCTCCTAAAGCAGGGTTACAATAATTACTTGATATAGTAGTTAGGGGTAAGAAGTCATTACAAAAGGGTTTAATATAATTCCAACTAAATACTTGGAGTTGTTCCAAGTCCCTCATGACTTCTTTTTGTTGTATGTCTAATCCTGTGTTGGCATCCCTAGCTGTTAGAAGTCTATGAATGACATAACAAAAATTTTAAATGATATTGCCTTGTGAAGCAGTTCGAGCAACTTCTTCTAGGAAGTTTGATTTAAAGTCTTCCCAGGCAGCTATGACTACATCGCCTAAGTAATTTTCTCCTACTCGAATCATAACTTTTATATCAAGTTCATGTTTAGTTTGGTAATCTTGTTTTACGGAGACTATCCATTGTTCTAAGTAAGTATAATACAATTGAGGGTCACATTTAGTTATATTCAGAAGTACTACGTCTTTGCTAAAAAAGGTTACCTTGTGTGGCCTACGTTTTCCAATAGTTCTCATTAGAGGATTATTGTTGGTGTATAGGGTAATTCTTCTTCTAGGAGGATGTCCTTGACCATAGTCCATGATACCGATAGTACTTTCAGGCATTTTTACTTCATATGGTGGCCTAAAAGTAAACATAGTTATAGATTCTCCAATATTCATCAAGTCTTTTGTTGATGTTGGGAGGCTTATAGTATCATCTTCAAAATTTTGAGCTACTATATTTCTGTCTTCATCGAAATAGAATATCCAATTGTGGAGTAAATTTTTATGTTTTTTATCAAACGCTTCAAGTTCTTCAAGTCTTCCTCTGTTAGATGAATAGCAGCTTCTGATGGCATATAAACGTATTCATCTAAATCTCCAATAAAACTTGATATTTCGTCTGTTTTGTTCATTAATTTGAAATGATATGCCTCAGTAATGGCTTG
Organism: Hedychium gardnerianum; assembly: GCA_038050645.1. NCBI lineage: Eukaryota > Viridiplantae > Streptophyta > Magnoliopsida > Zingiberales > Zingiberaceae > Hedychium > Hedychium gardnerianum. Next base: position 3,397,471 of record JBBUKS010000002.1, on the reverse strand, counting down.
TTTAATTTTTTTGTTTTTGTATTAGTTTTAGATGTTTTGTTCTGAGTTTTCTAAGTACGTTGATAGGGTCATCATCTTGTCTAAGCATGAGAGTTAAGTTATCTTCTAAATCTTCTTCATTTTATGAGGAAGAAGCTTGATATCCCGACAATCTAACAAATAATTTGTCATTCCTATCCCTATAGATTATAGAAGTTGTTGGTCTGAGTGTTGTTTTAGGATTGTCGAGACTAATAATCCATTCTAATCTTGCTAAAGTTTTCGAGTTGAAAACTCTTGGCTTAAGGAAATATATACCTTTTGAAGTAAGTGCTTCAATCATATTAGTGATTGTGATTTTAAAGTGATTGTGAATGTGGTTCATTGTTTTTTTTTTCCAAAAATATGATATCTAGTTGAATATTGTTATCTTGAAATTGACCATACCCTTTAGCTTGGACATGTATCTTGATGTGTTTTACAAAGTCTCTTATAGTCATATTAAAATTAGGGCACAAGTAAATGATTCCTAAATTGTTATTCATATCAGCTTCAATTAATCCTATAATTGATTTCTCTTTATCAAAGAGTCGACTCAAAGAGGACCAATAAAACTTTACCTCCTATTCAAGTTCTAGTGAGTCTTCTAATACCAAACACAATTATCCTAAATGTATATAATTGTGTCTCTTGTTAAATAAAGCTTTGGTTGATGCTTCAATCATTAAATTAAGTCGATCTTCTCCTCTATCAGGAAGGTGAAGAGGGTTCTATTCTATGATGTCTAAAGACTGAAGTGGAGAAGTTGAATATTCCCTGGCTATATAGTTCCCTAGCATTAAGTGTATTTAATTGTTCATTTAAAAAGATATTTAAATCTTGATCAATGTTTATTAGTTCCTCTAATATATGATTAGAGTTACTATTTCATCTGGTTATGATATTATCTAATCAAGAAGTAGTATTTGATTTTGTTTATCGTCCTCTCATTATTTGTGAAGGACCTATAAACGATTCAGTCGGAGTCCTTATAAGATTCATTTGACTGTTTTGGATTATAAGTTAGAAACTGATAAGTGTTGGGATCGATGGACTGGCTAGAGGGAGTGAATAGTCTATAAATGAAAATTATGACTTCTCTTGCTTCAAACTTAGTAAGGATACACACATTAATTAATAAATAACATAAAAAATAAAACTAAAGAGGCTAAAGAGTTTACTTAGTTTGCAACTAGGAAGTTGCTAATCTAAGGTAGTAAAAAAGTACTAAAGTCTCATTCGAACAGCGTCGGAGGCGGAGAAATTTCTTATAATAATTGATAGCAGGAACTGAAAGTATAGAGTAAGAATTTGAAATACATAGTGTGTTATTTGAAATTAGAGGACAAGACCTCTATTTATAATAAACTGGTCGAAATAATCATTTTACTGACGTGACACTTTTAAGGGCGTCCCGGACGATTGGGGACACCTCCAATAGGTTGAGTTGTTATCCGCAGCCAACGTTCGACTAATCTAGCGGCATAGGGGTGCCCTGATTGACTGGGGGCTTATCCGCTCCGCAATGACTCTCTTCAATGTATTCGAGGTGCCCTGGTTGATCTGGGGCGCCCCGAATGAACAGTAAATTTCAGCATTTATTATTCTCAATCCTCCTTTGCGTGGGTGATGCTCCGGTCATCCGGAGTTGAGCTCACCCGAACCCAACTTCATCTTTCTCCTCTAGCAGGCTTCCTCCCAGCTTCTCGTCCCTTAGATGCACCTCACGCGCCTTTCTCACTCTATCGAAGTAATCTTCCGCAACTCCTCGTCCCTCAAATGCACCGAGCATGTCGACTCGATTCCCGTGCAATCTTTCTCGCTCGCTGCGTCTTTCACTCAACTTTTTGTGTTTCTAAGTCCTTGCACACTTAGACACAAGACATCAAATCTGCAAGGCCTAACTTAACTTAGTTGACGTTCACATCAAAATAATGGCTTACTCCACGTGGGGCACCAACAATCTCCTTCTTTTTGATGTAAAATCAACCTAAGTTAAGTTAGGGTCTAAACACAAACATTTTAATTTAATCATTTTTGCAAATAATAAACATTTGCAATCTTTCCCTTAACTTAACCCTCATTATTTCTCCCTCTTTGATCACATCAAAAAATAAATAGGAAAAACAAAAATAACAGAGATAAAAAATTAAAAAAATCTAGAGGATAGAACATTCATCATGCAAGTTTGTATAATTTTCAGACAATTATTTTTCAAATAAACTAATTTCTGAGAAATAAAATTCAATTTGTCCAAAATAAAATTGAAAATTATTTAAAACTTTTGAAAAAATACTAAATCTTTTTGTCGAGGTGAAACATAATCAATCTGATCATAGAATAAATTTCCTTGAAAAAATTATTCTACTTTTAGGTAAAAAATATTTTTCTTCTTATATATAGATATTTTGCAAAATAAATACTTAAAAATAAGTTTTGACGTAATAAAAATCTTGCAAATTAAACATTTAAAATCTAATGATTATCCACAGAAAAATTAAGTTTTTCAAAAATCATTTTTCGACAATTTTTAATTATTAAAAATTTGATTTTCGTTAGTTAATTTAATTATTTTTTTATAATTGTCAAAAAAAATTGAAAATTTTTCTAATAAGATATAGCATCTTTGTTTATCACAGAAAAAAATTTAGACAAAAAATTAGAATAGAAAGTTTTCAAAAAATTAATTTTTTCAATTATGTTAATAAGTCAACTAAATTAATTTCTAGCAATTATATCTCTCGCAAAACATATAATATGTCAAAATAGATTTTGGAATCCAAAATAAATTCCTACCTACTTAATTGATCAGATATTTTCTAAGAATATCATTTTTTGACATTTTTGTAATTTGGCCCCTGTAATTTCTAACATACCAATTAAGTCCTCCATAATATATACGGTTCTTTTATGGAGCATATAAATTTGAACATATGAAATTGTTGTCAGATTTTAATACTGTTATTTGTTCTTTTAGTTTTGCATTTTCATCCTAAGTTTATCAAAATCTTCCAGCAAGCATGCATAGTTTTTTTTTGTATTTATATATTTGGTCCTAGTTTTACATAGAGTTCTAGATAACATTTTAATAGCATCATACATTTTATCAGAAGATAAGAGTCGTACCTCACTTACCATATTAGATTCATAGATGGATGCTCCCCCTTCATAGATGCTCTCTCCTAAGGTGTCTTCGTCGTCTTGTTCTTTGTGGCTTGCTATTAGTACTAGTCCGACGTATTCTTCCATTTCGGACTCTTCTGACGACAATTTGCTCCAGGTCGCCTTGAGTTTCTTGTGCTTGGGCCTTCTTGTCCTTTTGTCTTTTGTATTTTTTCTTGTTTTTCAATTTTGAGCAGTTGTCCTTGATATGCTCTTCTTCATCGCAATTGTAGCACCTCACTTTCCTTCTTCCTCGTAGAAGTTTCTTAGCCTGTGTCTTATCAAAATTATTAGAATTATTTTTTTTAAAAAATTTTCTTACTATGTATGCTTCTTCATCTTCGTCATGTGATGACTCTGAAACTAGTTCGTCCTTATTAGCTTTTAATGTTAGGTTCTGGCTTGACCTCTCTTCATTTCTTAAGCTTGCACATCTTGACTCGTGTAATTCAAAATTAGAAAATAATTCTTCTAAACTACTTACCTCGAGGTCTTTCGAAATATAATATGAGCCTACAATCGAGGTCCACTCTTGAGTTCTTGGAAAAGAATTTAGAACATATCTGATTTAGTCTCGATTCGTTACTATTTCTCCAAGGTTAGTGAGTCTAGTTATCAGCTACTTGAACTTTGCATGCAGTTGAGTCACCTTTTCTCCCTTTTCCATCCGAAGGTTGCTTAGCTGATTTCTGAGCAGATTTCGTCTTGCTAGCTTGGCCTCCGAGGTTCTTTCATGCAACTCTAGAAACTTCTCCCAGAGTTCTTTTGCAGAGTTTTATGAGCTGATCTTGTTAACTTCTTGAGGCAGTAGTACACTCAAAAGGTGGAATTCGGCCTTACCGTTTGCCATGAACTCGATTTGCTGCTTCTTGCTCCAAAGGTGCTCTTCTTTTTCTTTTCCATTCTCATCCTTGGATATTTCAAAATCATATTTAATAGTTAGTAAAATATTAAAATATGTTTTGAAATATGCCTCCATTTTGCACTTCCAAAGCATGAACTCCCCCTCGAACTTTAACAGATAGATACTTGATTCGACCATTCTCTGAGTAGTTTTAGATGACGGTTAGTCCTTCTAAGGCAGTTGGGCTTTGATACCATTTGTTGGGATTGGTGGATCGGCTAAAGGGGGTGAATAACCTGCAAATAAAAATTACGACTTCTCTTGCTTCTAACTTAGCAAGGACACACACATTAATTAATAAATAATATAAAAATAAAACTAAAGAGGCTAAGGTGGTTTACTTGGTTTACAACTAGGACGTTAATCCAAGGCAGTAGAAAAACGCTAAAGTCTTCTTCTAACAATGTCAGAGGTGAAGAAGTCTCTTACATCAATTGATAACAGAAATTGAAAGTACAAAGTAAGAATTCAAAATACAGAGTGTGTTATTTAAAATTAGAGAATAGAGTCTCTATTTATAGCAAACCGGTCGAAATAATCATTTTACTGACGTGACACTTTTGGGGGTGCTCCGGACAATTAGGGGCACCCCCAACAGACTGAGTTGTTATCTACAGCTAACGTTCGACTGAGCTAACGGCATGGGGGTGCCACGATTGACTGCGAGCGCCTCATATGGACTTCGCTGCTTATTCGCTCTGCAACGACTCTCTTCAACGTATTCGGGGCTCTGGTCGTCTGGAGTTGAGCTCACCCGAACCCAACTCCGTCCTTCTCCTCGAGCAAGCTTCCTCCCAGCTTTTCATCCCTTGGATGTGCCTCGCGCGTCCTTCTCACTCCATCGGAGTATTCTTCCGCAGCTCCTCGTCCCTCAGATGCACCGAGCCCTTCGACTCGATTCTCATGCAATCTTTCTCGTTCGCTACGTCTTTCACTTGACTTCTTGTATTCCTAAGTCCTTGCACACTTAGACACAAGGCATCAAATTTACAAAACCTAACTTAACTTAGTTGACGTTCACATCAAAATCGTGGCTTATTCCACGTGAGGCACCAACAAGCTCCCCTTTTTGATGTGAATCAATCTAAGTTAAGATAGGGTCTAAAACACAAACATTTTAATTTAATCATTTTTCCAAATAATAAACATTTGCAATCTTTCCCTTAACTTAAACCCTCATTATTTCTCCCCGTTTGATCACATCAAAAAATAAGTGGGAAAACTAAAAATAACAGAGATCAAAAATTAAAAAAATCTAGGGGATAGAACATTCATCATGCAAGTTTGTATAATTTTCATACAATTATTTTTCAAATAAACTAATTTCTAAGAATTAAAATCCAGTTTGTCCAAAATAAATTTGAAAATTATTTAAAACTTTTGAAAAAATACTAAAAAATTTTGTCGAGGTGAAACATTATCAATCTGATCATAGAATAAATTTCTTTGAAAAAATTATTCTACTTTTAGGTAAAAAAAAAATTCTTTTTATGCATAGATATTTTGCAAAATAAATACTTAAAAATAAGTCTTGATGTAATAAAAATCTTGCAAATTTTTTGAACATTTAAAATCTAATGGTTATCCACAAAAAAATCAAGTTTTTCAAAAATCATTTTTCGACAATTTTTAATTATAAAAAATTTGATTTTCGTTAGTTAATTTTTTTTTTTTTTATAATTGTCAAAAAAAATCAAATTTTTTTCTAATAACATATAACATCTTTTTTTATCACAGAAAAAAATTTAAACAAAAAATTAGAATAGAAAGTTTTCAAAAAATTAATTTTTCCAATTATGTTAATAAGTCAACTAAATTAATTTCTAGCAATTATATCTCTTGCAAAAAATCTAATATGTCAAGATAGATTTTGGAATCCAAAACAAATTCCTACATACTTTATTAATCAAATATTTTCTAAGAATATTATTTTTTTTGACACTTTTATAATTTGACCCCTGTGATTTCTAATATATACCAATTAATCTTTCCATAATATCTAAGGTTCTTTTCTGGAGCGTATAAATTTGAACATATAAAATTATTATCAGATTTTAATGTTTTTATTTGTTCTTTTAGTTTTGCATTTTTATCCTCAAGTTTATCAAAATCTTCTAGTAAGCATGCATAGTCTTTTTTTGTATTTATATATTTGGTCCAGGTTTTACTTAGAGTTCTAGATAACATTTTAATGACATCATATATTTTATCATAAAGTAAGAGTTGTACCTTACTTATCATGTTAGATTCATAGGTGAATGCTCCCCCTTCATAGATGTTCTCTCCTTAGGTGTCTTCGTCGTCTTATTCTTCGTGGCTTGCCATTAGTACTAGTCCGGCGTATTCTTCCATCTCGGACTCTTTTGACGACGATTTGCTCCAAGTCGCCTTGAGATTCTTGTGCTTGGGCCTTTTGTCCTTTTTCTTTTTCTTTTTCCTTGCTTTTCAATTTTAGGCAATTGTCCTTGATATGTCATTCTTCATCGTAGTTGTAGCACCTCACTTTCCTTCTTCCTCGTAGAAGCTTCTTAACCTGTGTCTTACCAAAGTTGTTAGAATTAAAAAAACTTTTTAAATTTTCTTACCATGTATGTTCTTCATCTTCGTCAGGTGATGACTCTGAAACTGGTTTGTCCTTCTTAGCTTTTAAAGCTATGTTCTGGCTTGACCTCTCTTCATTTCTGCACATCTTGACTTGTGTAATTCGAAAGTAAAAAGAAATTCTTCTAAACTACTTATCTCGAGGTCTTTCGAAATATAATACGAGTCTACAATCGAGGTACACTCTTGAGTTCTTGGAAAAGAATTTAGGGCGTATCTGATTGAGTCTTGATTCGTTACCGTTTTTCTAAGATTGGTGAGTCCAGTTATCAGCTTCTTGAACTTTGCATGCAATTGAGCCACCTTTTCTCCCTTTTTCATTCGGAGGTTGCTTAGTTGATTTCTGAGCAGATCTTATCTTTCTAGCTTGGTCTCTGAGGTTCCTTCATGCAACTCTAAGAACTTCTCCTAGAATTCTTTTGCAGAGTTGTATGAGTCGATCCAGTTGACTTCTTGAGGCAATAATACACTCAGAAGGTAGAATTTGGCCTTATCGCTTCCCATGAACTCAATTTGCTGCTACTTGCTCCAAAGGTGCTCTTCTTTTTCTTCTCTGTTCTTGTCCTTGGTTACTTCAAAATCATATGTAATAGTTAGTAAAATATCGAAATATGTTTTGAAATATGCCTCCATTTTGCGCTTCCAAAGCATGAACTCCTCCACGAACTTTGACTGGTAGATGCTTAATCCGGTCATTCTTTGAATAACTTTAGACAGCGGTTAGTCCTTCTAAGGCGGTTGGGCTCTGATACCATTTATTGGGATCGGTGGACCAACTAGAGGGGTGAATAGCATGCAAATGAAAATTACGACTTCTCTTGCTTCTAACTTATCAAGGACACACACACATTGATTAATAAATAACATAAAAATAAAACTAAAGAGGCTAAGGTGTTTACTTGGTTTGCAACTAGGAAGTTGTTAATCCAAGGCAATAGAAAAACACTAAAGTCTCCTTCTTCGTACAACGTCGGAGGCAGAGAAGCCTCTTACAACAATTGATAACAGGAATTGAAAGTACAGAGTAAGAATTTGAAATACAAAGTGTGTTATTTGAAATTAGAGGTTAATGGCTCTATTTATAGCAAACTGGTCGAAATAACTGTTTCGCTGACGTGACAATTTTGGAGGTGCCTCAAACAGGCTGAGTTGTTATCCACAGCTAACGTTCGACTAATCTAGCGGCATAGGGGCACCCCGATTGACTAGGGGTGTCTCAGATGGACTCTGTTGCTTATTCGCTTATCAACGACTCTCTTCAACATATTCGGGGCGCCCTGGTTGATCTGGGGCGCCTCGGTTGATCTACGACGCCCCGAATGGTCTGGGGCACCCCAGATGAACAGTAATTTTCAGCATTTACTATTCTCAATCCTCCTTTGCGTCGGTAATGCTTCGGTCGTTCAGAGTTAAGCTCACCCGAACCCAACTCCGTCCTTCTCCTCGAGCAGGCTTCCTCCCGGTTTCTCGTCCCTCAGATGCGCCTTGCGCGTCCTTCTCACTCCACGGGAGTACTTGTTAAATTCGATAATTATGATAATTAATGAGTGTAAATGAAGTAAATGGGTCTATGGAAATTTTGGGAATTTCTCTTGTATGAAACAA
>JBBUKS010000002.1:3374674-3385238 GCA_038050645.1 Hedychium gardnerianum | reverse complement strand
GGCTAGTCTAGCCAGCCCGAACAGTGACTAGTGCATAAGGGGGGGCAGGAACCTGACTACTAGCCAGGATTTGACCCTTAGACCTCATTATAACAACACCTCATGCACTAACTAACAAGTCATTCCGTGGGGACTACATCTATCTATTATATATATATATAGCGAGACAATCGGAAGCATAGATAAAATACGAGGTATGTATGAAAGCTTTAATAATTTACGGACTGGTTGTGATATTAATATTTTTATTAACGAATCCTTTTATTTAACCCTCAAAATATATTTTAAAAAAATAATATCTTAGAGACTTTTTTTTTATTAACTCTTAATTTGAAATTTTCTTTTGCTTCTTGAAATTATATTAACACGTTATTATAAAATTACTTATTTATTAAAATAATATTTAAAATAAGATGCGTAGATTATCAAAATTATATATATATAAGGCTTTGATAGCCTACACACCTTATTCTGCATAACCATATGCACTTGTTGAGGTGACATAATTTTGATCACTGATCATATCACACGTATTTTGGTCAATGATATGCAGGTGGCCACTTCAGCAGGTGTCCATAATTGTACAGGGTAAAATGTATAGGTTAACCGAACTATATATATATATATATATATATATATATATAAAATTAAAATTTAGAGGCTATTTCCTTAATTTTATTGTTTTATTTTAACAATGCTGGAAATATCCTTTCAAAATGATCCTCCGCGGGGCGCCGAAGTGAATTCGTTGCGTCGCGTTCCAACGGCTATCTCCGATATGGAACTATCTGAGCCGCCAATTGACAGCCATCACGCGGATCGCTGATGTGTACACCAAAATATCACCCTCCAAAACACGCATCAACCCGCCTCAGCCGTTCGATCGCGATTCCCTGCCTTAACACAACCTACTCCACCACCGCACTTGCTTTATTAACCCTCCTCCCCTTCCCCATCGCTTATCTTCATCGCTCTGCGGCTCGTGTCGGTCGTCTCTGTGAAATCCTTCTCTCGAAGTGAGTTTCTCTCGCTCATCTCCTCGACGATTGATTTGTTTCTTCGTCTTCGTTTCATGAGGGTTTCCTGGATCATCCGATCGGTTTTGTGCCAGGTCTCGCCATGAAACGGGGGAAATCGAAGGCGGATGCACCGAAGAAGGCGGACAGCAAGTGCGGATCTCTAATCCATTTTTGTTTACTCGTTTAGGCCAATCATAGGGTTTGCGATATGCTCTAACCTGTATTTTCTAGGTTTTGTGATCTGATGTTTCTGTTTTTTAAAGGCTTGCTGTCAGGAAGGGATCGGAGCGAGCGAGTAAGAAGCCGAGGATCACCAAGGCTGAGAAGGATCCCAACAAGCCTAAGCGGCCCCCTAGTGCCTTCTTCGTCTTTATGTGAGATTACCTGTTTTATTTGGGTCTATATTTTATTTGATTTTGTCACGTTGTTTCGAACTTGGATCGGCAGGGAAGAGTTCAGAAAAACTTTTAAAGAAAAGCATCCTAACAATAAATCTGTAGCCGTGGTAAGATTCCTCTTTCAGCTGTGTAGAGTTCAACATGTTCTTATTTTCTGTTTCTTTTTTTGCGTGTGCGTTCTTATGTGCGCGTGTTTCTCTGTGATCGAATTAAAATATTTTGATGCAAATAGGTCGGTAAAGCTGGTGGTGATAAGTGGAAATCTCTATCTGAAGATGTAAGCAATTCGATCTGCCACTGATTTAATACCAATCGAAATGTAATAATCTGTTTGTACTTCAGGAGAAGGCTCCTTTTGTTGCCAAGGCAGCCAAATTGAAGACGGAGTACACTAAGAAAATAGCAACGTACAACAAAAACCAGGTATGCGTAGATGAAGCCGGACATATCGTCTTCAATTGTGCATAAATTTAAAAGTAAATCAACTGATTCTCGGAATAATCTAATAGGCTCAGGGAGGAAGTCGCCCTGCCGCCATCGCTGAAGAAGACGAGTCCGACAAATCCAAGTCTGAGGTGCATGACGACGACGAGGATGCTGAAGGAAGCGAAGAGGTTTGTGATCTTCTCATAAACCGGTTCTGTATATTTCTTAAAACGATGACACGAATTGCATTGAATAATTCTGTTTTTTCTTATTTTAAATCAGGAAGAGGAGGATGATGAGTAGGGGGAGTCTGGATCGAAGCTTCATGTCTGGCAGGGAAGGACCTGGACCCAACCTTAGCATAATCAAGCTTTCTTTTGGAATATTGTATCGTCTTTACTAACTTGTACTTAGGCAATATTTTGTCTCTTTTATTGTAGATCGTTTTATGCTTGCTATTACGTGAATGGAAGAACGTTTGGGATCGCATAACGAACTTATCCAGTTTGATATTGTATATTTTTTCATGTCCAGTTTGTTGCTATTTGTGGTGAACTGCTACTCCGCGATGCAGTGCTGTGTAGAGGATTCTTGCCGATGTTCTTAGAAGCGGGGTATCGATTTAATAGACTCCAGAGATCTTTGCCGATGTCCTTAGAAACAATAACCAATTGATTATTTAGTGATAATAGCATCTATTCTCGTCGTGACATCGACTGCTATTGTTTGTAGTTAAATACGTTACAGATCAAGAGATATCATCAGTTTTTCGGCCAATTGTTAGCTTGGTTCAGTATATTTCCATTTCACAGAAGCAAGAAGAACAATGAATTGCCATCTTAACAAGTAATTTTTGATATTAAAAACACATACAGATACTACATTACAAATACGACAAAGCTAAGCCACAACGTTAAAAATGGTTAACATAGTCTTTACACCGACCGAGAACACTCAGCAGAAAACGTATAGCGTGCGGCCCTGACGCTTCAGGGCGTGCGGCCCTGACACATCATCTCAGCCGCCGAAGCCGTATAGCGTGCGGCCCTGACGCTTCAGGGCGTAGACGACGTCCATGGCGGTGACGGTCTTCCTGCGGGCGTGCTCCGTATACGTGACGGCGTCCCGGATGACGTTCTCAAGGAAGATCTTGAGCACGCCGCGAGTCTCCTCGTAGATGAGGCCGCTGATGCGCTTAACGCCGCCACGGCGGGCGAGGCGGCGGATGGCGGGCTTCGTGATGCCCTGGATGTTATCGCGGAGGACCTTACGGTGGCGCTTCGCGCCGCCCTTGCCGAGCCCCTTGCCTCCCTTTCCGCGGCCGGACATGTCGTCGAAGTCGAAGATCGCAAGTAGACGGAGGAAAAAGGAGGGATTTTGAAATAAGATTTGGATGCAAGAAAAAGAGGGGCGGGTGCAATTTATAGAGAAGGTCGGGAATTGGAGATGGGTGGAGGTGACATCGGCGATCCGTGGGTAGCTCTAATTTGACCGCACGATTCGGAACTAACGATTATGATTTATTTGTTTGTTTCAACCCGGATCGTTGACGTGGCTGAAAGGTTAATGGGCCGCTCTGTGTCCGCTTAAGCCCAATATGAATTTTTGGGCTGGTTTAGTTTAATGATTAGATGAAGAAGAAAATCGGAACGAGGAAGCAAAGGGGAGAGCCGGAGAGGAGGGAGGGTTACCGACGGGAGCAAAGTGATGGAGCTGTGCTCGGAGGAGGCGATGAAGTATGTGTGGGAAGGAGCCATTCCTCTCCAAATCCATCTCCACGAATCCGACGTCACCACACTGCCGCCGCCGCCGCCCGCGCTGGTACGGAAACCATATCCCCCTTCTCTCTTCCTCTTAGATTAGATCTCTTTTACTCTATCACGTCTTATGGCATTTTTGTATGCTTGAGATCTATGCCTTGACTAAAAAACAAGGTCTTCGGTTCAAAAGTGCAGCCTTTGATTCTATGGGCTGAGCGTACTGGTTTTGTTAGTTCAGTTTTCTTTTCCACCCTCGTTTCGATGATTATCTTAATGGTAAAAGTTGATGTTTATGCATAAATTTCATTTTTTTTCTGCTATGATTTTCAGGTGTTGGGACCTCGTATTGGGTATCTGCCTCTGCTGGTGCCAATCATAAAGCCTTATTTTAGTGGCGCGCTTCCTCCGGGAGAAGATACTGTTTGGTTTGACTACAAAGGGTTGCCACTCAAGTGGTATGTCTTTAATCGCTGTATTATAGAATGTGATAGAATGCGGATATGTATGTTTGTTGAAGTCTCACGTGTACTAATGCATCTATTCTAGGTATGTACCATTAGGAGTTCTGTTTGATCTTCTATGTGCGGAACCAGAAAGGCCATGGAATCTAACGGTAGGGGTGGTGCTGTATCATTCTCACTCGCATTAAAAATGTTTTTGTTGTTGTATGATCTTCTCATCAAGCTTAAATGATTTGTGTTCTTTCTGTATGGCTTGTTGTCAAGTAACTTATTTTGTACTTTTCCAGAGATTCACTTGATGTTTGGTCTACGCAATGGAATTGAAATATTTATTTCATAGTTTTCATAGAATGATATAGATGCTTCATTCTCATTCTTTTGTGTATAATTTGCATGATTTGTATAACTTATAGTCCAGAAATAGTCTCCATGAGATATTCATTTCGCTTTAAAGTTTAATCGTCAGTTAAAAAGGTTCTATTGTCACATTTTGAATAAGAAAACAAATTCAATAAGTGAGAATAAAAATTACTTGTGTTGATGTGTGACTATTATAAGGAACAATTATTGTTTAGGAATAATCTATTTAGTCTGTGAAGATGCAATTAATCATTTACAACATAGTTTAAGCATGTATGCTCACTAATAGATGTATTCACCTTTAGACATTTTGAATTCTTTTCATTAGTCGTAGGACATTTTTTGTTATGTTCCAGATTCGTATATTAGAATTCTTGTATTACCTGTAGCTGCTTATGCCAACCGAAGCTTTATATGCAATTGCAAGCCACTAGTGTGGTATGCAGCTTTTTAGATAATTGCAATTTGATCTAGAGCAAATAACATTTAAAACACAGGCCTTTCTTGGCGAAATTTCTCAAGAAGAGCTAAACCCCCCAAACTCTGTATTGGAGTATGGTTTGTTAGTAAAAAAAGGTTTCTTAGAGATAAAGGATTTTTATGAATACCAACTAGTAGGGAAAGTAATGTTAATTAATATATGTAAACTCAGTGAATTTTTGTCAAACAATGCATTTTTTATGCCATATTATTTGAATGTTTGTCTCAATATCTTGCTGGAGTTTGCATGACTGTTTGGATTACAAAATTCAGTTACCAAAGGTAATGAATATTGATACATATTACTACTTACTGTAAAAAAATCTAGCTAATTATCTTGAAAGCTTATGTCAGTCACTCTATATCTTCTGATGATATAAGCAATTAATCAGCATGGAAAGGATAAAGCTGCTGCCACCAGAAAACAATATAGTGTAAACTGGTTAAAAATATTACCATTACATTATAAATATAAGGCACTCTTAATCTCCTTAAATTTAGGGGACAAGCTGCCTTAACATATTAAAATACAACTTATGGTTTAGAGGAAGTTTGTTTTACAGAAGAAAGACTGCTATAGTGTTTTTACTGCCGGACCTTTGACTTATTATGTGAAAATATGAAAAATCTCCTACAATTCTCATATATAATCATGAATTTGTGATTTAAACGATAAGAATAAATTGTTACTAATGTATATGTGTTAGTGTGCATTTATCACTATACAGGAAAAGTATATTAATTGAATGCAATGCCTAAAGTTATGCTGAACCATGGGTTTCAAAATTTTGCTTTTTACCTCTGTGTTTTTGTTGTCACTGTGAAGTGTCAAATCTGTATTTCATTATCATGCTTATAGTTCAGAATGTTTAGCAGTTGGTTTTAGCAGACTAAAGTTGATGGTTAGATATCTTTAATGTGTATTTAAAAGTTGCTGGAAATTGTTTTTTAATTGCAAAATCATAGTTGTGGATTCTGTGTTATTTGTTTTCTCATTCTTTTTCGCAGAATAGTTTCTTTGTTTTGTATGATAATGCAGTATAAATATGTCTAAACTGCATATCACACTTTCCATTTTATGGAACCTTAATGACTGGCAATAATCTTATTTGTAAAGAAATTATTAACTAGCGCATCCTATAAATGGTGTAATATATTCACAGGTCCATTTTAGAGGATATCCAGGAGAAGTTTTGACACCTTGTGAAGGTGAAGAAACTGTGAAATGGAGCTATATTAATTCACTAAAAGAGGTATGACTTTTAAGATTTTACATACTGGCTCGAAATTTGCTTTTGCACTTCATACCATGGTTTTAAAAAAGCGGTTGTCTAGATCACAATATGTGGTCGCTTGTCCTATTCTGGAAAGGAATTGCACAACATATTGGGTATGTGTTTCATTTTTGGTAGTTGGCCACATATCCATACTGTGTGTGCGATATGAGACTGAATCAAATTAACTTAAAACCCAAGCTATCTTATTTGGTATCTTGTAAGTCTTAAGCACTTGGTTGCAAATGATGAACACTTAAGCTAATATATGTACACTATTTTATAATGATGTCTTTACTTTGTTGATTAATATTGGTTGTTAAAATGAGTTTCGTATTGTATGATTGACATATAATTATTTTTTGTATAAGTAAACATATGATATGTTGGTTAAGATATTTTATCGTATATAACTATATATATTAGTCATTTTTGTTAATATAATATTTTAACTGATGCCCTTGCAAATACTCTCTTGAATTGCATATATGCTATATAGTGGGTTGACCATGGTGCATATTGGCTACACAGTTCCTTAGAACCTTGCTTCTTACTTTCTAATCTTCATAAGTGATTATAGAAATTTATAAAAGTAGATTGCAAAAAAATTATAAGTTTGAAATGAACCAAAAGGAAAATTACATGTTTATGTTGGTGATGTTTTACATAACGTCTTTAATTTATGTTGGTGATGTTTTACATGACATCTTTATCTATAGGCTGCATATGTCATCAACGGAAACAGTAAAAGTATCATGAATATGCCACAAGCAGATCAATTTGACCTTTGGCAGTCATTGGTAAAAGGTATATGAGCACTCAAACTGATACTTCAACAGTTTTCTTGTTTGTAACATTACATTTAACTGGATAGTTGAATAACTTAGGTTTGAGATGGTGATATAAACATGAACCATATATCAATCATTTCCAGATTACTTGATTGTTTGCATCTGTCCTTATGAAATATGTGAATATAGGTTGATGCATATGAATGCTGTTGTACAATGTCTTGTTTTTTTGTGTGTCCATCTCCATACCCACCACCAGTGGCGCTGGCCACTAACAAAAGTGGGAATCCTTTATTAACTTCTAGCTGTAAATTGGTTACCAGGTGACATGGATGGTTATCATCGAATCTCATCCAGACTTAAGCTTGGGCCGGTTGGTGAAGATTGCATTCTTAATAGGGTATCATCTTTGCAATCACGACAAACTACTGATGAACCAGAAATTGCTGTATCTTATAAACCAAGTATCACTTTTTTTCCTTTTTATCTTCAATATCTTTGTATTGTTGACTAGATAATTCATGTTCGAAAATTTGACGGTCATCTTCCATTTGCAATTGATCTAGTTTTTATATCAATGCTTATTCTGAGTATTCCTCACAGCATTTTGAACAAACTGTAAAGTATTACCATTTTTCTAAAACTTCTCAATTCCATCTGTTCAGACTTCATTGTTGAGCGAGAATATTATTCTCCAGTTTGCCAATTTCATGGATTCAAGTTTACTCTCAACTTATCTATACGTGGCTTCTATCATTCTAGCAAAACAAGCTTCTTCTCCTGTTCTATTTTTTCTGTTTGGTTGTTAGCATTAAGAACTCAAGGAGCCAAATTAGTACAAAAACAAGCTTGGACGTTAATTTCTGTATTTGCTTATGTCATAATGTTTACTGATACAAAAGTTGGCTATCTTATATACTATTTTATAATGTATTATGCTAGATGTAGTTGAATCATAAAGTTTAAATAGGACTAAAACTATATACATGAGTTTCCTATTAGTGCGCTACAACTGTGGCCAATTGGTGGGTCCCAATTAACTGTCTTGTTAACGAACATAGACCAGAATGTATCTTACAACACAAACTGCCTTTTCCAGTTGACGCACATTAGGAATTTGGAAACGTTGGGGTAAAGTGGAATTGAGTTGATAATTAACAGTTAACCAACACAGACCTGAATGTTGCTTACCACACTGCCTTTTTCCCAATAATGTGGATTAGGAATTTGGAAACGTTAGTAATGTGGAATTGAGTTGGTAATTAGCAGGAAGTTAATTTAGGACTGCCGATGGCCTTACAATTATAACTACAAAAAGCTGATGTATGTAATTTTTGAAATTGGAACTTTTGGCAAAAATACTAGCAGTAAATTCAAATTATATTTTGGTACTATTCTATAACTTATGAGATGATGTTTCATACTAACAAACATCTGTTCTCAGGCAGACTTCCTGTAAGATTATATGTTCGGAATGTTGATCAAGATCTTGAATATTTAGAAGATGTGCAGACCCTTGATAATTGGGACAGTGTTTCCTATATAAACAGAGCAGTTGAGATTCACAAGGAAGGAGGTGTGTAAATAATTCTAAGGTGTTTTAGCACTAAATCTATTAATTTTCCTTCATTAAAGCATTTGCATTCATGTTTGATTAATTTAGTAGTCAACACATCACTTCATATGGTATTATCTTTCTCGAGTTGTCTAGAGAAGTATCTTTTTTCCCTATGGTAGTAACAATAACCCTTCCAAGGACCACGAATCTAGCATTTGGGTTTATGCCAAATGGTTTGCTCATGTTGGTATTCTGGAAATAATTTTGATGCTAGACTACTAGTAATGAGATGTATAATTGCATTGTTATAAACTATTGAATGATGCAGGCAATTACATGACACTGAAGCATGCAATTAGAAATATACTTCAAGAAATCTTTGGTGAAGAAGCACCTACTAATGCAAATGAACTTGACGGAACCGAGGAAGCTGATTCTGCCTACAGAGATTCAGAAATCACTTGTACGAAAAATGATTTAGTAGAAGAATCAACCTTAGGAAGACAAGGGCCAAATAAAGCTACCCTAGTACGCATTCAAGGGATCGAACCAGAACTGGATATACCGTTCGCTTGGGTGGTTAATAACCTGAAGAATCCTGACTATTTTCTTCATATTTGTGTTTATATTGGTACATCTAAAGCCAAAGCAAAATGACTTGAGGACATAATATTGCAGTAACAGACTACACTGGAGATTCCTTTGTCCTTTAGATTACATTGCAGATAAAAGTTAAAACAACAGAACAAGTGAATCACAAATGTATATAATTCATTTCATTTTCTTCTTCTCCTTTCTAGATGTCAATTTAGCTAACAGTTCTGAGCCAATGTAAAACTGCAACTTTGTTACAGAAATTGCTATGTACAGAGTGATATTCTTAGTGCAATTGCTTATTGCTTGAATCATGTGGATTTCACTGAAAATGTCTTCAGCGGGTGCATTTATACATCATTAGTACGTTGTGATTATCTTGAGTGCAAATAAATCGAATAATATAAAAATATTGATATTTCGAAAAATATATGTGATATTAGAATTTGAATCGAAATTTAAAACTATAAAAAATTTTAATTCGATTTTGATTTGAAATAAAATTTGAACTTGAGTTTAATTTGAATCGGTCAAATTTTGATTAAGCAGGATCGTAAAAATGATTTAAATTCAAATTTAATTTGAATTATTCGGGCTCATAAATTGATTTGAATTTGATAATTTTAAATTCAAATTAAATATTTTTCAAAATAATTTAGAAATTCGCAAACACATTAGATTCATTTGCACTTTAATCTAGACGATTCAAATGATTTATAAAAATAATATTTAAATTAATTATTTAATATATATATATATAGAGTTATGTTAGTCTGTACATCTTATCCTGCATAACCAAGGATACCTGCTAAGGTGGCAACCTGCACATCATTGATCAAAATATATGTGATGATGATCAGTGATCAAGATTATACCACCTCAGCATGTACACATGGTTATGCAGGATAAAATGTATATGTTATCAAAACTCTCTTTATATATATTCTATACTTTTCATTACACACTTATGTGTAATTCAGGCATCTAAAATTAATCTAGACGTCTTAATTGTTAAATCAATATTTTTTTATTGAGACGTCTCAATTGTTATTAGAGTTTTTTTTTAATTTGGGTTAAGTTAATTAAATTTTATCTTTAGGATTCAGGAATTAAGTTATAGTTCAAGTTAAAAAAATTTAAAACGAATAAAATTTAAATGCTCACATGATATAATATATAATATTTAGGATGATTTTGTTGGAATATAGTTTTTTATTTGAAAAACGAGGTGTTATTAGCCGATGAAAGTCAGAATTAACTTCAAATTCGAAATCTACGTTTTGCATAGATGAATCTAGACTATTAATTTGCTCATAAACGATTACGGATGAATGAGAAATTAATTGTTTAAAGTGAAGCCCAAAATTAGTAGATGAGGAATAGTCCCACATCTAAAAGAACAAGGAGAGATTGTCTCCTTATATATGTTGATGTGTTAATGGA
>JBBUKS010000002.1:3363951-3374574 GCA_038050645.1 Hedychium gardnerianum | reverse complement strand
TAAGATTAGTATCATGTTGATACTAATTTTGAAAGATTAGTATTATCTTGATACTGATTTTAAAAGAGTAACATCGGTGATTCAAATTCGATCAATATTTATTTAAAAGAGAGGAAATTTTTTTTTAATTTAATAAAAAAGAAAAAAGAGGTTACGTATAAATAAAAATAAAAAAAATATAAATTTTATAAGAATAAAATGAGAAAAAGAATCTTTTAAATAATATGAATTCTTAAAATAACTTTTAAATAATATAAAATATTAGATGTGTCTTTGATAAATTATTATTCTAATATTCAAGTTAATTCAGAATTAAAAAAATAAGACTTATAGGTGTGCGAGAAAGAAGAAAATGAGAAATTCAAGAGAGAAGAGTCATCTCTACGTGAGCGAAGAAAATCTCATCGTGAATGGGCTATGCGAGCCGCATAGGTGACCGTGCGTTGAGGAATCGCAAACCGACTGACTGGATGGAGAGAGGTATTGCCAGAATTGTACTCTTAGCATAGTCAGATCGTTGGCCAGGTTTTGCCTTTGGCGTATGCTGCCTCATTAGGGATGGTTCTATGCCATAGTGTACGATAATTGTGTTCATCAAGAGTTGTAGAGGCCCAGCTTAACAAGGATTCCTCCGAATAGGAAAGCCGCCGTGCGCTAGCAAAATTGGGAGAGCTAGGCCGAGCAGGCCCCTTGATATTCCTAATATCTAGACATCGATTTGAGCACTTGCAGAAGAAATTAGGACAAAAGGAAATTTTTGTTAATAACTTACACCACTACAAAATGAAATTTGCCCATAATATATTATGGGTAAAGTAACCAACAAAGTACACCACTGCAAAATATCATTATCCACATTATTTTATGAAAGATGTGTAGATAAATATTCACACCATCTGTACATAACATTATTTATCATATATTAGTGATGGTTGTAGCAATCAGCAACAACTGATGAGGGAAAAACAAAAGCACTGTCAGCAGCAACCTGTTCTGATTGCAAATAGCAGATGTTTCACCTTGATTTTCTCATCAATTCAATATAACTCTGGCCAAAATCACAATGCTGGAGTTAGAATGATACTGATTACAGTCTCAATATATTTGGAGAATAGTTGGATCTCGCCAATCAGATCAGCACTTGCTCCTGCTTCAAATCAGGTTATGCTATTAACTTCATCATAATCATGTGCTATACCTCCACTTGTTGGCCTGAAACATTCAAATCCAAGTGTTTCAAGTGCATTTATTCGAATTGAAACACCATTTAACTGAGAAGAATTGGAGATTTTGTGTAGTTACTGATGTTTTTATATACTTACAGTCCAGTTAATACTTTGATAGTGTCATAGAAGAACCACTGCAGTGTTATAACAGGTCCAACGAGCGTGATACGTACAGGAAGGCTTCTAGTAAACAAATTGAGAAATCCGATGTTCTTTGCTGCCTGCACATGTGAGAAACTAGTATTTCGTTATCGATGATTGTAGCACAAAGTGGAGTAAAAGGACAGTTCAGGAGAGTATAGTTCTATGGTACCTGCAAGATACTGTCAGCTTTTTTGTTGTAAAGTGAAGAAACAATATTATCTGCAGGATTTGATATAATAGTTCCAACAGCTCCAGATGCATAACCAGCCATGCAAGTCACACCAAGTTGTTGAGCTCTTGAACATTCCTCCTTCTTCCTTTGGATGACATCACGGTATAGCATATCGACAGAATGCTCAAAGGTCGAGAACATCAGAATAGAAACTGTATCAAGGTATATTATAAAACTCAGATTGTTCTTCTTATAAAACTGTCATTAAGACAGAACCAAAACAGAGTAACATGTGTTACTAAAATGTCTACTCTAGGACCTCTTAGTAGACATGGTCAGTAACATTTAAGAGCTGATCAACCTGAAGTTGTTATCGATCAATTTTGATAAATTTCAGTAAGAATGCACGGAAAGAGAAAAGGAGAGTGAGCAAGTACATGGTAGGTTCCGTCCCCAAAGCGGTAAGAGTCCCTTGTAGAAGCTGCAATAGAATGAATATTGGATGATTCATTCATAGATTAATGAGGATTAGCTCTAGGATGACACAATCTTAAAACACAAAGAAAGGTCATCGCTGAATTTGATTACCCAGACAATCCTTCGGATGCATATAACTTTGGAAAGCCATCAACCATGCCCCTAGCAAAATGTGATTGTGTTTGCACACGAACTTTCACAGCCTCAAATGGACAAAGGGCTACATCTGCTATTACTTGTGCAGATGCACTGCTCACAAAGTAAATTGTACTTCTGTTTGGTCCTCCCAGCGCATCCGAGTACACCTTTTTGAAATATTCATAGAGACCAAACCTACAACCACCTTGAGCACCATATCCAAATAGTTTCCCAGCCCAACCTCTCCAAAGTGATGCCGGTCCATGTTCTTTGACAAGGATATGGAGTCCAGAGAACATGCTATTGTATTTAATAGGGTTCACCTGTAATTGGGAGTAATTTATAGATAAGTGAATACAAAGCTTATAATACTCATTAGGAACTGATGAGTAGTCCTACAAGAAGAGACTCTGACAACCCACTGAACAAAATTGCAATATGAAGGAGAGCAACAATTGATGTCAAGTGTGAACTAGAATGCTCTAGAACTGATTTGTACAAGAGTTGATTATGAACCTAAAGGATTCTTCCTTCATCCAAAATATGGTTTCATAATCAGAGTTTTCCACTTTACTTTGATAAGTGAATCATGAGGATGATTTACAGGAAGTTCGAAGCTAGATGGCGGATATTTGTGTATACTCACTGAGATCAAGTTCCAGATACTCAAGCAAATAATTCAGAAGAGATTATTGCTTCAATCGGCTATAGTGTAAAAAATGTGGCCAATTTAAATTGCAGAGCAAGACCAAAAATCAACAATAGAGCAGAACACAGACATTCTCAGAAACCCATTGCTATTGGGATTTAGCAGCATACTACATCCCTAATTCATGTGAGCAACCTAATTCACATTTATAAAGAAACCAGAAACTTCACCTCAACATTTCCTCCACTATCAAAGTAAGAAGATGCACAAGAAGATGAAATCCGCCGCATTCATTAAAGCAAAGTCCTTACCTCGGAGGCTTTCCCCAAATACACGCAAGTTTCGATACAAAAGAAAAGCAGGGAAGAATCGCAGCGAAGGAAAAGGGTTGGCTGTTCAAGGGATCAATCGAGTCTCGCACCTGCATGTTGACCTTGAGGACGTCGAGCGGCGTGATGGCGAGATGGGTGGTGCCGGCGCTAAGCATGCCACCGATAGCGCAGACAGCATAGTACTCCGGCGAGAAGACCCTCATCCCCTTCGGCCACTCTTTGCCCTCGCCGGCGTTTCCCGTGCCCGCCATCTCGCCTTTCCCTCCTCCCCTCCTTTCCGCGCCGCGGCTCTGTGCTAAGTCAATCGCGATCGTCATCGAGGAAGCGATGCTGTGGGAGGAGAACGGAGCTGCGCTCCTTCGAATCCGCTGTTGCGCGAAAGGAAACAGGCCACGTCGCGGCCGAGGCGGCGGGGGTAAACTCCTAAACCCTCGGAGGACTCGAATTACGAATAAGCCCCTGTCAATGTAGTACATTGTTTACGGCTGATGAAGGGCATTGTTGGAATTTTGATGGTGGTCGCGCTTCTTCCACGTAATCGTTCAAGACCTCAAAGCTCAAAAAATTAACATCAAAACCTTAATTATCAAATTGATGCTCTAATAAACCTAAAGACATTAATTGCATTGCTCATTCATAAATTTATAGAGTGGCATATAAATAGAGAAACATAGAATGTGGGACTAAATAGCTCCCCTTCCTCTGCTCCACGACCGCTCTCCATTTCCAAAGCAGCAGAGAACAGCGTCATCTTTCACCTGTTGCCTCTGTACTCATCTCCGTGCGGCATCTGCTCTATTGAACTGATCATTTTCAACTTGGTTTTGGAGTTTGTGCATCTCCTCTTCCACGCCTAGTCATCCATGGCGGATGACATCCCGAGGCATCTCAGGGCCATTGCAGGATCTCGGTTTGGGTGCTGTTACAGTGTACGAATAGAATCAAATGGAGCCATTCCAGCAATTTCGCCAGTTACACTGAAAAATAAAAAGATAAAAAATTTAATCTCAAATTAACTACCAAATGCAAGCCTTATCAGTGTTTTATTTCCTTTGTTCTTGAGAATTCATGGCCGAGAGAACGAACCCTTCTATTAAATCTGACTAAATTCGCATTTTCTCGATCAATTCTTCATCTAATTAAACTAAATTAAATAATATCTACGTATCTATCTATAGATATCCACATAGCCACAAGCTTCCAATTCCAATTAATTAACTATTGCATGGGCAGCCAACACGGGCGGTTTGTCTACTTCCACGGCAAGGATCACATGCAGCGTAAAGGCAAGTGTAGGGGCTCCATTTCATGTGTCTCCTTTGATCGACGGATCCACAAGGAAGAAGAGAGTAGTGAATATTTCTTCCCTCAAAGATTGAGAGGAAGTGAAGGAGAATTAAGCAGATGATTAATTTTAACCCTTCTCGTAACCAAATTAGGTATGATAATTTCTCTTTTTTTGTTTTATATGTCTTCAGTTCTTAGCTTCAGATCTCGTATTGTTGAAAAAAAAGAAACTGTTGTAAAAATATCTGTGATTGTTTACCTCAATCTTTAAATGAAGCATTTGGGGAAGCACATATTTGCTCTCCTTTTTTCTCTCGAAACAATAGAAAACTCCTCTTTACACTCCTTTAATTTCCTCACAGAAACATGTTATAAATTGAGTTTAGTTGAATTCATTAAACAACTTTGAAAGATAAAAGAAGTTTGTATGGTAACAATTATGATATATAATAAATGTATATATTTTTAATAACATCATCCAATTAATCATTTAAAACTTCAGTTTAAGAAGGAGAAGAACTCTTTAGGTGGAGAGAACTCTAATATCTTTCATTAATATCTGTTCACTAGGTTTGAATAACAATTAGTTATGCTTAGGTCAAGTTCATATAATTGAATAAAATTTGAGCAATAATCCTTTTCTACACATTAAGTACCAGAAGAACTTATGAACCAATAAATATTTTGCAATTTTTTTTTGCTGCATTTCTATATATTAAAAGTCTATGATTGAATATGATCATCAGCTATATTTTTCAATAGATCATTTTTTTAAAGACTATATGCAGATTGACAGTAATTAAAATCCAAATTAAAATATCTGTCATTTGATCTTGATGCTTTTGTGTATAATGAAAAGAATCAGGCTTCAAACAAGATTGTTGTATATGTCTAAGACAATTAAAAAAAAGGCCCTTTCAGAGTGATGAGCACTGAAGCCACTTTCTTTTAGCAAAACATTCATCATTTCTAAGTTGAAAGTGCCTCAAGGATTCATAGAATGGAAATAAATATAAAACATCTGGTTCACAAATGTACGTCTATAACACATGCTCAATGATTAGCAGAAATATAAATCTATTCGAGCCAACAAATAAATCCGGAAAAGGTTGCTGCAAATATTCTGTCAGAATGACTGTGCATTTTTCATATGCCATGACATGACTGGTTATAGCATTTCATATGAAATAATGAAAATATCCATAGTTTAAATATATTTCGTATCCAATGCAAAATCACCTTAGCTTCGTATATAGGGAATGCAACCCGTGAACTCGATTTGTCACTTCGATGTTTAGACTTAAAAGGAACATGCAACTGCCGTCAGCTTTTGCCAACACTCTTGTCCTCGATCGATATAAAATGCTACGTTAATTAAGTTGAATCACAGATATAGTTAGAATAAATAAAAGAGAGAAGCATTTTAAATTCATGCATGCAGTCACGTAATCGATTGTAGGATTATAAGATTCAGAAAAGAAATTAAAGCTGTGATTTATTGAACTTAATCAACAGCAACGAGGAGATTTCAAAGGCAGTTATGAATAAGTAGCTAATGCAAGAGTTTAAAGAAAAAACAAGAAGAAAATTAAAGTTTGCCAGTTTTAACATTTTAATAAGAAGCTTTCGAGCTACCTAGGAAGAAGGGACTAAGATTAAGGCTAATTAGATTGGCTCGATTAATTAGCCCTAATTAAGATTAATGATGAAGAGGAGTCCTATTGCAATCTTCCACCGGCATTTTTGAAGGATGGAGTGGAGGAGGTGGAGTGATCCATGGATGATCCCTGCATGTTGTGATCGCTGATGGTCGCCGGATCCATCATGCTCCTCATCATGCTGCCATTGACGCCGAGGAAGTCCCTCGTGCTCAGGCTCTGGTTCAGCTTCTCCTCCTCCACGTCATGCATGAATCCCTGCTGGTGGAAACCGCCGAGCGAGTTCATGATCATCTCTTGGTACTGCCTCTCGTTGGCGCTTCTGGAGCTCTCGCCGCCGAAGTCTCTGAGGAAGATCGAGCCGCCGTCGGCCGACGTGACGCCCATTTGGGCCGCCTTCTGAAGCAGCGCGGTGGCCGACATCTGCGGGAGAAGCGGCGGCGCCTCGGGGTTGTAGAGAGACGACATGGTGGGGCCCTCGTGGTGGCCCATGAGCTCGCCGCCGCCGAAGAGAGACATGGCGGCCTCGTTGCCCTGCTGCTCGTCTCCCTCGATCTTGGGAGGGAAGAAGCAGCCAAGATTGAAAAGGTTGCTGTTATTATTCGCCGAGGCGCCGCCGAAGCCTTGGCCTCCATGAAGCAAGGCCGGCGCCGCCGCGCCGTCCTCCATCCCTAGGAAGAAAGGGGACGAGTGCGGAAACTGATGGGGCTGCGGTGGTGCCCGGAAGGAGACTGTGTTATTGAGGTGATGATTAGCCATGACGACGTCGAACTGGCCGCTGCTCATATTGATCCTAGACCTGTTGTGGAGGAAATGATGATCGGAATTAGGCTGCTGCGCCGGCGGCACCGGAACTTGGTGATCTTGAAAAGATGAGAGCTGAGCTGAGTTGAACTGCGGAAGGCCGAGGTTTATGTTTCGACTGGCAAAGAGTTGACCTGCTGCGCCGCCGATCGCCGAGCTCAAGCCGGCCGGCGGCAGCCTCGCGTTTTCTTGCGCAAGGGCGTCGCAGAAGGCTCTGTGCGTGATGAAACTGTCTCTCCTGCATTAATTAATCATCACATCAACTAATATTTTCTAATTATGAAATCTATATAAAATGAATTATATATATATAATTAGGTTAACAAAAATGATAACAATTAATGGCCAATTCAAATCACGATGTGCTAGGGTTTGCTCAGCTGGTAAAAGCATAGAGACAAACTGAGTTCAATCAGTCCTCTTCGTGTGAAGGATCAGTTTGAAAAGAAAAGAAAAAAAAAAAAAAACCTCAATAGAGTTGAAAATGTCAGAGATTGTTCCCCTCCAAAACCCTTTTTTTAGGACTGACTCCTCATTCAATGCAATCGAGGAATGTTTGCAGCAATTATCTTCAATAAATGCCTTACCTCCTCCTCTTACATGAATGCTTTCCTCATGAGTTGATTGGACTCATTTGTGGCATCCAAGGGAAGAAGAAGAGAATTAATTCCATACCAAAACAACAAAAGATAACAAAATAAAGGTCCCTTAACAGAAATGTCAGAACTAAATTCAGAGAAAATTGTAACATAAAATCTAAGAGTGGTGTTGTTGATAATGCAAAGTATATTCCTGTGAATTGGTGTGGACCAGGAAGGCCAACTCCTTGCCCCCCTTTGCCAGGATATCTCCAAACACAAGGCAACAAATTCACCTGCTGAGTCTTGCGTTCAAGTCACCACGTGAACTCGAAGAAGAAGAGAGAGAGAGAGATGGAGAAAGGAGGGGCGTTGGTTTCGATGAGATGTTGTAGAGAGGCATATTTGAGTTCTCTTGATCAGATCTCAATAGCCTCGCTGTGTTTTTTTGTTCCTTTGCCATGAACATTCACGTGTGAGCAGTTTCATTCTCATAATCTAACCCTAAAAGCTTCACAGACGCTAGTTAATCAGTCATCCATGCATGAGATTGCGTGCAACATGAACACCAAAACAGATCGATAGAGGATTGATTGAATACGTCTATATGTGTGTGCATCTTTATATGACATAGAATGATGATGATGATGATCATGAGGATATACCTGGAGAAGAGTGTGCCGCAATCGCAGCGGTACTCGCGGGTACCGCAGATCTTGGAGTGCGCCTTCCAGTCGGACTGCACGGCGTAGCGCTTGGAGCACTTGTCGCACTTCCACTTCTTCTCGCCGTGCTTCCGGCAGAAGTGCTTCTTGATGCCGGTGAGGTCGCCGAGCGCGCGGGAAGGGTCGTGGTGAACGCAGGTCGGCTCGGGGCAGAGGTACACCCGGCGGCGCACCTCGTTCGGGTTCTTCTGTTTCAGCTTCCACGGAAGGTTGTGGCCGCGCCGGTGCAGCTGCAGGTTCTGCTCCCGCTGGAACCCCTTGCTGCACACCTCGCAGACGAACCGGTTCGTCGCCATCAGCGTTTTCGGTGACAGCGCTATCACTTCCGCATCAGGATCTGCAGCTTGATGCAATGCAGAATTTATGAAAAGAATTCAAGATATTTTACGAGCTGCATGCGTTTTAGCTATTTGTTGACTGGATGCATGCATGGTAATACTAATAATTGAAGTAGAAGATCTACTTTTTCTTCGACCTAGCTACCAAATTGAGTCAATTTACTACATAAATTGAAGAAAAGGGGTAAATCCCTAAAGAAAATAGAGAATAATTATATAGTTGAGATGTGTTGAGGTACTTGCTTGGATTTCCGGGGAGGTTCCTCTTCTTCTTGGGAGGAACTGTAGTTGGAGAACAAGCCGTGGTCAACGACGATCCAGGTGGCGGCGGTAGTGGCGGCGCGACTAATTGCTGCGTCTGCGACGGTACCTGCGGCAGCGTCGTCTGGTGGATGAGCTGGTGATCTTCATCTCTGATCAATCCGAAGAAGTGCATCGACGAGGACGACGAAGAAGACGGAGCCGCTTTCATCTTAAAGCCGAATCCGGACACGGTCTCCTCCTCCTTGTTGTTCTTATCTTCCTCTCTCTCAAACTGTTGCTTGTTTGGTTTCTGGAGAGCGATCGATGTCAGACGACACGAACTACTGCTCCAAATCTGCGTCGCAGAAGAAAACACTCGCTAGCCAACATGAAACCATGAGCTCCAACTTTGTTCAGGCCTAGCTAGCTCCTCCTCAAGATCTGAAGACAAGGAAACAACCAAAGGAAGGGAAGAAGATAGATGAGAAACCAGAAAGACCCAAATACTGGTAGAGGATAGTAGTAGATCTGGGCATGCTCACCACACAACACTAAACAAAAACCTCCAAAATCACTGCTCTTTATTCCCACACCTCTACTAAAGAACAAACAAAGCAGCTGGCAAAACCAAACAAACAATTGGATATCAGATATAAAAAGATGGAAGATATAGAGGAGATATAAGTTCCTTTCCGTTTCTAATCCACCTCCTTGTGTGTGTGTGAGAGAGAGAGATAGAGAGAGAAGGGAAAATTAATATTCAAGAACCAGAAAGGATACTTTTTTTCTTTCTTTCTTTCTCTTCCTCCTGCTTTTCCTTCTCTACTCTTCGTTCTTCTTCTGCTGCTGCTCGAGTACTTGTGATGACTCTGAGTTACTTGTCATACTTTTCTTCCTCTCATCCTCCTCTCCTCGCTTCGTTGTGGATGATTCTCCTCGATCTCCCACACACCACAAATTAATAATAAAAATTCAGCCAAAAAGGAATTTGAATAGTGAGAGAGAGAAGGGAGGTAGGGAGTGTGGTGATGCTGCTGATGCATGGTGTCTTTTGCAGGCAAGTGTGTCGCAATGTGGCAAGCGATGGGGCCCATTGACCCGGTTGCACTTACCTTCTCGGTTTGGTTTCTTCCTCTGAGAATGGAGACAAAGGCCAACCGCTGAACCCAACCAGCATTTAACCCTGAGGTTGTACTACTGACCTCATCTACCAGTATTCTAACACTCGAGTGAAACAGTGTACATAAATATTCTCTCGACCTTATTACTGCACTGGTAACAAACTCATTGCGTTAGCTCTTCTCAGTGTGCCACAGAAATTGGATGCTTGTCATTCAAAGTGTTTTGGACTTATTTACCCAATGCAGAGAGCTAGGTATAGAAAGAGAGCACACTGCACAAGCAAACCTTTCATCTTTAACTACGTACATACTGTAGAATAAGACAAGTTGATGAGGGTGTGAGGAGTTTCTGGGATGAAGGTAATCAACTTTTTACTATAATAAGAAAAGTTGATGAATAATAATATCTTTAACTACACTTTGAGACGATGCAAGGCGTCCTTCAAAAGGGATGAAAGGGGTACAAGAATATATAGTGGATTCCTTCACCGCACACCACGCTTAATTACATTAGAACTACCTATTTGATTGTTAACATTCATAGCCCCTTGAGCATATGAGAGCAGTCCCCACGGGATGAGCTGTTGGTTAGTACATGAGGTGTTGCCATAATAAGGTCTAGGGATCAAATCCTGACTAATAGTCAGGTTCCTGCCCCCTTATGCACTAGTCACTGTTCGGGCTAACTAGACTAGCTCCCGTGATTTACCTCCTCCGTGTTGGTCCTGGGA
>JBBUKS010000002.1:3342637-3357552 GCA_038050645.1 Hedychium gardnerianum | reverse complement strand
GTTTGGGCTCAACCCGCGCATGCGTGTAGATCTCCTTAACATTTCTAAGCATGGTTGAAAGGGCTTGATATTTAAAGTCTTTCTAACCTTCTTAACTTAGCAATGTGAGACTAAAACTCTACACATATACAAAGGTTTGAATTTTATACCAAAAACTCAACAAGAACATCGCCAGCCTCCCGTTCTTGATCTCCTTCACCTTCAGCTCCGCGAAGGCGTCCGGGTCGTCGGCGAGCCCCAGCGGGTCGAAGGCGCCGCCGGGGTAGATGGCGTCGAGGCCCTCCCCCAGCGGGCCGCCGCCCACGCGGTACCCCTCCGCTAACCCCATCAGCACCACCTGCGAGGCCCAGATCGCGATGATGCTCTGGGCGTGCACCAAATTAGGGTTTCCAAGGAAGTCCAGCCCGCCCTCCGAGAAGATCTGCGCCCCCGCCTTGAACCACACCGCCTCCCCGAACTTGACCCCGTTCTTGGAGAGGATCTCCGGGAAGACGCAGCCGAGGGCGCCCATCATGGCTCACCGGCAGTGGATCACCTCCAGTTCGCGGTTCTTGGCGAAGGTCTCTGGGTCGGCGGAGAGGCCAGCGGTGTCCCAGCCATAGTCGCCGGGGAACTCCCATTTCAGGTACGAGGGGGTCTACTCCGAGAACGGGCCCAAGTACTTGGGCCGGTCCGGCCCATACCTTCATTTACAAATTTAATCACATATTTCCAGACATTATGTAAATAAATGGAAATTAGAAAATTAGATACCAGATGCTCTGGGGAGCACTGGCGACGGTGCGGCGCATGTAGAATCGGCCCTTGTCGGCGACGCCGGCCTTGCGCGCGAGCTCGCTTTGCTGCCGGAGCACAGTCTGTCCGGTGAATGCCGAGTGCTGCACCGCCGATGTAGCCATGAATTCACTGCTTGAGCTCTCCTTGGGTGGAGTTTTAGTTGATAGTTAACACGAGAGAGGGACTCCTAGACAAGGGAGATGGTGTCTCGATTAATGTGGAGTGGAGGAAAGGAAGCAGTGGGCGAGGAGGAGGACACGTAAGTGGAAGGCCATTGGTTGTCGTTCGATTCTTTGATATTGTGATGATCCGGTCTAGATTATTTGTCTTCGGATGGACCTATTAGGGGATGACACGTTGGATGTTTGATTTGATTCATCGGGTCATAGATGCTAAGTTGCTTGGAAAAGATCTGGGCAGATAAATATGGCGAAATTAAGTTATTATTATTATTTCCTAGATCACTGCCTCCACAAACCACAAGTAATTAGTGGCTGATGGTCTGGCTAGTTCTCTAAAATTGAGTGAAACTTATAATGAAAAAAAAAAGTTGATTGAAGTGGTGAATTTCTTATCTGAAGCATGGAGTTGGAGTTAAAAAGAAGAAAATAACTTGTTAAACATTAAATATTGTCAATTTGATCTCTAGTGCTTTTCTTGTTATTTAATTTCTATCATATTTCCTTTCTAAATATAAGTTATATACATTCAGTATAAATGAAAGAAATTAAAATAAAATAGGTAATTTATCGAAATAAGTCCTCGATAAATAAAATTGATTTAAAGATGCTACTATAAATTTTTTTTTACCAAAAATATTTCTCATTCCAGAATATCCATGATTACAGGACAAAGCACTTTTATAAAATAATTTATAGTTGAATTTTTATCGAAATAAACTCTTTTGAATACAATAAAATATTAACATTTTATTCAAAATATTTAGGAGTTTATAATGGATAAAAGCTTTGATTTTGAAGATGCAATCTGATTTATAAAATTTTAGTCATACCATAGAAAAATTTATTTCCCCCTTTCTTTAGAAAAAGAGAATGAGAGAAGGTAGGGAAATTTTCTTTCACAAATATTGGCCTTTTTGTGAGCTTTTATTTTTATTGTAGGAATGATTGACACTTCAACAGACACGAGTCCCTATTATTAATTACCTCTAGAGAATTAGAGATTAAAGAGTTAAGATAGTATCAAACATGCATAACATTTATATTGATAAAATCTTTAAGGCTAATGAGCTGGAGTGGACAGGTAGTGAAGGATATTTTTACAAATTTGAATGAGGATATGTGAACATCAAAAGACTTTCTTAAAGGCTAATGATTTGTTGAACATGGATAGAGGTCATCAAGACTTGTTAGTGGTTCTAGATCAAGACGAGCAATAGTGAAGGATGATCAAGCTTAAGACTTAAGTGAACATGAACAAATGCCCATTTAGAGATTTGAGATTTGAAAGAGTTCTAGCGAAAAAATCATTGTAAATTTTTTGAAATATTGGTGAACATAGAAAGAGGTCATCAAGATGTGTTTAGAGGTGCGAGATTTGAAAGAGCATCAACTAAGGCCAAAGGGCCATTCAAAAATTTAAAATCTGAGTAAATATAAATAGAGGTCATCGAGACACATTTAGAGGTTTGGATTTGAATACGACTCAATTAAGTCCTAAGGGCTATCCTGGAAACTCAAACTTTGAATGAACATTAATATATGCCTTAAATATGTTGTTAAATGTGACTTGAAGTTATTTGAATTTGGTATAGGAAAAGTTTAAAGATTTGTATTTGATTTGAATTTGACTTGGAGAGACTTAAAGTTTAATGGAAAGTTGCTAGAATTTTATTTTGGAGAAATTTGAGTTGAATTATATTTAATTTGATCAATTCTTATGTTGACTTGGATTTGACTTGAAAGAGCTCTTATGCAACGATATTTTGATAATTACCCATGGTCAAAGTTGACTTAATCAAATTTGATTCAAAAACCATTCACATATGTAGAGGATAAGATTCTGAGTTTCTAGGTAATCAGAATCAGTCATGTTTAAAGGAATTTTAAAATATTTCAATTAGAAAGCGCATGTTAAGATTTTTGCAATGACTTGAGTGTAATGAAATGTTCGACACATCCTGGTGGTGTAGCTACGATATATGAAAATTATGTGGTGACAAGTAAGCATGCTTTTCTTGATCGTGTCATGCAATACATGATAAAAAAAAGAGTGTCCATTTGAACATCTTGAATGTTGAACAAATTTAAATGAGTCAACAAGAAAAACGTGTTATACATAGCAAATCCTAAGTGACTTGTTTCATTGCTACTTGCATTTTTTCTGAATCGAAAATTTTATTCAGGTTTTGCAATCGGAGTCACCCATTTGCTCGGATTGATTGAAAATTTTGCAGAACTATAAAAGATACATTTATCTTCATGGCAGATGATGGCGATTTACTCTAGGCTCAGTAGCTATTGCTAAAGGTGGAAGACATAATGAAATGAAATCATAACAAAAGCATCTTCTACATGACTAGTTCTAATCAAATTTGTGATCAAAGTTTGTTACATCGTTGGATCATCTTTAACTTTGGAATGATTTCAGAAGATGAGATTATTTTCCTTTTTAATGATAGAGATTTAATTTGAAGTTCCAATGCCATAATATCGAAATTGCTTGTTACAGCCAATAGTTAGATATGGCAGGTAAGATTTTTATCCTGTATCATAGTCATCCAAAATATAAAAGCAGTGTTAGTAAAAGATGATTAAATTCATTTCAAACGTCCCTCACAGTCCATCTTAGATTTTGTAAAGGAAGGTAAATCACGGAGTCAGCTTATAGCTAACCGCTAAGTGGCTAGGGGTAGGAGAAGTTTTTTTTCCTAAGAACATGCGTCCATCGAAAATTGATTCCTGTCTTATTGTAACAAATTTGTCACTCACTAGTCAATTAGACACCCCGTGGGGCTTATTTTTTCACGATGAATCATGCTTTGTGGGGGTCATAAATTGGTTGCTGGTCTAAGTTTCATCATGATTATGGTATTGTCTATGGTTAAGAAGTAAAGCTATCAATGTAGTACTCATATTTGGACTGGTATTTGATTTAAAACAATTTCTCATCCAACCCACAATCTTCTTTTCCATCGAATCACTAGAAGGAAGCTGATTAACATGCAATTCGGACCACAGCCCTGAACAAATTGAAAATCTTAATTATTAATTGAAACTCATGATTCTTTTGCACAAAACAACATCCATATGCTTGATAAGATGTCGCTCTTCCTTCTTTACACATCAGTACAAATGCGTTGTGGAGGTGGATGATGGTTCTATTCTACCAATTTCTTTTGTTGTATGTTGATTAAATCATCGACAAATGCAGGAGCTACACGGAAGGCACAAGAGCATGATCCAGGCATTGAACACGATACTGATAGGCCAGTGAGAATACATCCAAAAAGGTCTGAAGCGTATTACATTTAATTGTTTATGACTGCTTCATGACCACGATTATCAACTACAGAAAATAAGAATAAATCTGTGTCTATAAAGAGACCCATTTCCCATCCTCTTCTAACCTGGCTTCATCTTCTCAGACTCAAAAAGCTTGGAAGAGATGGCAGAGCCGAAGGTACTCAATTTTCCATTCCTCTATTTTACAAGTATTAATTTTGATCTTTCATTCTGCAATTGGACTTTGTCTGCAAATCAAACTGAAAATCTGGAGTTGTGCACAGGTCGTCACAGTCATCATAACGGTTGATTTGAAATGCTGGTACAGCGCCGCAACGATAAAGTGCGCTCTGTGCAAGCTCGAGAGTGAGCACTGGATTACTCGGTTATAAAGTTATGATTAGTAGCGATCTCTTACTCACGGCTTACTACTCTTTCGCTGTTGGATTCCGTGTGTTTTTAGTGTGCTTCAAGATCAATTCTACCGTCTTCGATGAGAAGAAGAACACGGTGACGGTCACCGGCCCCTTCGATCCCCACCATTTCATCCACCAGCTCCACTGCATGGCCGGCAGCGTAATCATAAGCGTAGCAATCGAGCCGCCGCCACCGCCGCCGCCGCCGCCACTGCCACCAATAC
Source organism: Hedychium gardnerianum (assembly GCA_038050645.1). Lineage (NCBI taxonomy): Eukaryota > Viridiplantae > Streptophyta > Magnoliopsida > Zingiberales > Zingiberaceae > Hedychium > Hedychium gardnerianum. The sequence continues at coordinate 3,352,671 of JBBUKS010000002.1, read as the reverse complement.
TGTGTCCGCCCTTCCCCGGCCCGATGTGGTGCTCCTGCGGCCAGTTCCCCTGGCCCCCATGGCCTCCAGCCCGACCGCATCCTCCGCCGCACCACGGTGGCTGCAGCTCCTGCGGCCAGTTCCCCTGCTCCTCATGGCCTCCAGCCCGACCGCATCCCTTCCCCTGCTACAAAATCGTTTGCGAATACGGTCCTTGCTACGGCTGCTCCCACAAGTAATTTATTAACTTGCTTAATTCCCGCGTAATTAATTAACTAATAAATGTTTAATTCCCCGTACAAAGCCATGGATTGTAATGCGAGCCTTGAGGTTGATGAACATCAACCTGGATGGCAATATTGTAACCAAAAAGTTTCCGTCGTTCAAGTTGTTGTTTTTGTCTTGGAATATGTCTTCTCGTGCTTATTATCACGTCGGAGCAAGTTTGCCGGCCGGCGAGGCTCCGCTGTCTCGATCGAGGGAGGAATCCGGGAATATGGCGGTGGCCCCTCGGTCGAGTGGCTTTGTTGTGGATGGAGGTGGGGAAGGAGTGGGGATGGGTGACCTACCTTCGGTGACGACAAAGGGGAAATATACTTAAATTCTTTTTCTTTAAATATCCTTTTTTTTTAATTTCTCATATTTATTTTTTAAAAAACATGGATTGTCTAATTGCTTGGAATAAAAGGCAATAAATCAAGTTTCAAGTCACTTTTAACACCTTAATTACATCAAAATAACATATGAATTAATAATTAATTCCATAACTAATTCCACTAATTAAGCAAATTCCATTAACTTATGCAATATTATGATGCATCAACCCTGATTCTAGATAATGGTAATAAGGGCTTAAAACTGATTTCTTGGTTAAACTGTGTAAAAGGATAAGGCTCCAAAAGTATTTCATTAACATGAACTGCTTCAAATCTATTAATAAGGGAAAGGAAGACAAATGGCTGGTGAGCTTGAGGGTAGTAAACGGAATGTATGGAGAAATAGAGGGAAGTTTTGTAATACAAAAGAGTAACAAGGGAAAGGAAGACAAATGGCTGGTGTTGGAAACCAATTAAGTTGTTGTTTACTTGAGATGTTTCTCCTTATTCTTCTTGAACTTGGATCACCTTTAAATTGAGAAATCATGACTTCAACGCTATTTAGACAAATTTGCATGCATTAAGTTATTCCATCACGCGAATAAGTATTTCATCATGTTGATTATCAATCAATTTTCCTCTAAAGCTCTTCCTGAATCTTGTAGACATATTAACTTAGGCTTTGATATCAAATATGATGTAGCACAAATGGAGATTGAAGGTTGGGTGGTTTGGGGAATTGAAATTTGGAATGAAGAGGTAAAGGGATTGTAAAAACTTAGGTATTACACCTAAGGGTTCCTAGGCATCACATCATAGGGAGATCGTATAAAGAAATATAGAAACTTAGGTATCACACCTAAGGATTTCTAGGCATCACACCATAGGGAGATTGTATCACACAACTAAAGAGAACTCTCAAAACTTTAAGGGTGAGTTTGGTTCAAATTATCATTCATAACTTTAATTATATGAAATCACATAACTAAGATTATGAGGAATAAAACATAGCCTAATGTTGTTTAGTTCAACATTAGGTAATATAATAAAAACTTGATTTTCTGGAACTTTAGTGTATAACTTAGTTTAACAAAATAAAATAAAATAAAAAATATATAATAATATTATTATTAATGATAATTTATATAAATAAATAAATTCAAATAATATTTTGAATTTTTTTAGGGATAATTTTATTAGGCTTTAGATCAAATCAATTTAGTTTATCTCAACTATATCCAGTAGTTTATCTCAATCATATTTAGGAGTTGATTGATTCAATTGACTAAAGTTTTAATTAAAAACTTAAGTTAAAAAAAATAAAACAGTTGTCCTTGTCCTCACACACGATCGCGTCGCTGTCGTCACCTCAGTCGACACCACCCTCGCTTGTGCTCGGGTGCTGCTACTGCACTTGACGGCCAGTGAGCCGCTTGTCACCTTCGGCCCCCGGTGAGCCTTCCGCACGAAGGAACGACGATGACGTTGAGCCGGCATAGCCTTTGCTGCTTGCGCTTAACGACCGGCCCCGCCGTTGCTTGCGCTCGATGACCGATGAGCCGCCTGCCACCTTTGTCCCCAGCGAGTCTTCTGCACAAAGGAACGACGACGAGGACAAGTTGACATTGACCTCGTTGTTCGCGCTCGATGGCCGGTGAGCCACCTGCCACCTCCCCCTGGCGAACCTTCCGCACGAAGGAACAATGGCGATGTCGAACCGACATCGCCTTCTCTGCTCGCGCTCGACGACCGACCGCTATTCGCCCTCGATGACTGGCTACTGTTTGCACTCGATGACCGACTGCGGCTGATTCTCCTTAACTCCGGAATCAAGATAAATCTCACTTTTGTGAGGGAATCGCATTCCGGATTGCATGTACCATTTGGTAATGTGTCGGGTATACGTCATTACTTAGAATCGTTCATTACCTAAACCAAATAAGGTTTTTGTTGATAACCTTAGATTAATAACCAAGGTTATCAACGATAATGATAACCTTGAACCAAACGCACCCTGATGCAGACAGAAGAGCAAATTGAGAAAAGAAATCGAGAAAATAATTTTAATGATGCAGACAGAAGAGCAAATCGAGAAAGCAATTTTAATCTTTTTATTATTTTTATCGAGTTTGATATTTAGGATGTTTTTGATAATTTTTATCTTTTATCTTTTTGGATTTTGAGTCTGTTTAAGGATTTTAAGATTACGAGTCTTTTTTCCTTTATGTTAGGATTTATTTCCTTGCTTTGCACCGTAGGATTTGAGGTTTATATAAACATCTTGTTTAATTTTTAAAGATGGTCTTTCATTAATAAGAATTTCTGACTGCGTCGTTCTTTCCCTATTTCCTGGTATTTGTGCACTAATCAACAAGTTTAGAAGGTCGCTATCCGTATTCGTGCATGAATCAACGATTTTGATAGTTACTTTCAGTATTCTGAAGAGCAAATCGAAAAAACAAATCAAGAAAACAGTTTTAATGATGCAGACAGAAAAACAAATCAAGAATGCAATTTTAATCTTTTTATTATTTTTATCGAGTTTGGTACTTAGGGTATTTTTGATAATTTCTATCTTTTATATTTTTAAATTTTGAGTCCGTTTAGGGATTTTAAGATTACGAGTCTTTTTTTCCTTTATGTTAGGATTTATTTCCTTTCTTTGCACTATAGGATTTGAGGTTTGTATAAGCGTCTTGTTTAATTTTTAAAGATTATCTTTGATTAATAAGAATTTGCGGCCGCATCGTTCTTTCCCTATTTCCTGGTATTCGAGCATAAATCAACAGGTTTAGAAGGTCGCTACTGGTATTCATGTGTGAATCAATGATTTTGTTAGTCGCTTTCGGTATTCTGAAGAGCAAATCGAGAAAGCAAACCGAGAAAGCAGTTTTAATGATGCAGACAGAAGAGCAAATAGAGAAAGTAATTTTAATCTTTTTATTATTTTTGTCGAGTTTGGTATTTAGGATATTTTTGATAATTTCTATTTTTAGATTTTGAATCTATTTAGGAATTTTAAGATTACGAGTCTTTTTCCCTTTATGTTAGAATTTATTTCCTTTCTTTGCACGGTAGGATTTGAGATCTATATAAGCGTCCGATTTAATGTTTTAATGATGGTCTTTGATTAATAAGAATTTGTGGTCGTGTCATTTCTTTCCAAATATTGAGTTTGGTTGCCTATCTCCTAGTATTCTGTGGAATCAACAGAGTTTAGAAGGTCGCTTTCGGTATTCATGCGTGAATCAATGAATTCGATAGTTATCTGAGTCGCTTTTGGTATTCGTGTGTGGATCAATGGATTCGATAGTTATCTGAGTTGCTTTCGGTATTCGTGCGCGGATTAATGGATTCGATAGTTATTTGAGTCGCTTTTGATATTTGTGCGCGAATCAACAAATTCGATAGTTATCCGCTGCATCAGTTGGTATCATAGCGAGGTTGATCTTGTGGAGTCAGTCGTCGTCGTCTCCTTATAAGGAATGATGAGTTTTGCTTTTCTATTTCCTATATTCGTGCACGAATCAACAAGGTTTAGAAGATTGTTTTCGATATTAGCGCGCGAATCAACGGATTTAATAGCTTTCCTTAACATTACACCAAGAAAACCGCAACACATCGACAATGCTTCTAATGATGATATGACTAGTAATTCGAGGACGAATTTTCTCCACCATGAAGAAAATGATGCAGACAGAAGAGCCAATCGAGAAAGTAATTTTAATGATATAGATAGAAGAGCAAATCGAGAAAGTAATTTTAATCTTTTTATTATTTTTGTCGAGTTTGGTATTTAGGATATTTTTGATAATTTCTTTCTTTTGTATTTTTGAATTTTGAGTCTGTTTAAGGATTTTAAGATTATGAGTCTTTTTTCCTTTATGTTAGGGTTTAATTTCTTTCTTTGCACCGTAGAATTTGAGGTCTATATAAACGTCCGGTTTAATGTTTTAAAGATGATCTTTGATTAATAAGAAATTGCGGCCGCGTTGTTTCTTTCCAAACGTTGAGTTTGGTTGCATATCTCCTGATATTTTGCGAAATCAATAGGGTTTAGAATGTCGCTTTTGGTATTCATGCACGAATCAACAGATTTAATAGTTATCTGAGTCGTTTTCGATATTCGTGCATAGATCAATAAATTTGATAGTTATCCGAGTTGCTTTCTGTATTCATGCACGGATCAACGAGTTCGATAATTATCCAAGTCGCTTCCGGTATTCGTACACGAATCAATGAATTCGATAATTATCCGCCACATCACACCCTAATATCTATTTCATATTCCAATATTATAATAGTATACATATTGATACTAAGACTCACAAAGGATTCAAACAATATAAATGCTATAGATGAATTCATTAAAAATACAAAAGATTCATAAAAATACATAGAAAGCATAAAAAATTTATAAATATATTATAATTTTCCAAGCATGAAAAATTAAAGTACATCAAAATTATTAGATTTTTAATGCTAGCTTTTGACTTTTCAGTTCGACACTTTAGAATTGATATATCATTTTCTGAGTAACTTTATAATCTTTGAAGACATGCCAACTTAATAATGGAATCTTTGTTTCTACTTTTATAAATTTTTAATGGAATTTATTACTTGTCTCCGTCACAAATTTCTAGGTGAACATAATTAGTCCTATTTAAAGAAAGCGCATGTTAAGATTTTTTTTTTGTAATGACATGTTCGACACATCCTCGTGATGTAGCTACCATATATGAAAAATACCCATAAGACATGTTCGAATTGATCATAATATAAATTTTTTATTAAATTTAAATAAAAATTAAATTTTGATAAAAATTATGAATATACTCATTCATACCGGAGTTAATTTTGATTTATTTTTTTCTAATAATATGAAATAATCGTGGGGATTGTCAGGATAATAAATTTTATTTTTTTGTCGAATATGATATATGAAAAATTATGTGGTGACAAGTAAGATGTTTTTCATTTGAACTTCTTGAATATTAAAAAAATTTAAATGAGTCAACAAGAAAAACATGTTATACATAGCAAATCCTAAGCGACTTGTTTCATTGCTACTTGCAAAAATTTAATCAGGTTAGCAATCGGAGTCACCCATTTGCTCAGATTAATTGAAAATTTTGCAGAACTATAAAAGATACATTTATCTTCATTTAACTTTGGCAAGATTTCAGTAGATGAGATTATTTTCGTTTTTAATGATGGAGATTTAGTTTGAAGTTTCAATGCTATAATATCGAAATTGCTTGTTCATGCTACAGCCAATAGTTAAATATGGCAGGTAAGATTTTGATCATGTATCATAGCCATCCAAAATATAAAAGCAGTGTTGTTTTTCACTATGAATCCATAATGCTTTGTGGGGGTGATAAATTGGTGTATGATATTGTCAATGATTAAGAAGTAAAGCTATCAATGTAGTACTCATATTTGGATTCTTATTTGATTGAAAACCATTTCTCATCCAACCCACTATCTTCTTTCCATCAAATCACTAGAAGGAAGCTGATTAACATGCAATTCGGACCACAGCCCTGAACAAATTGAAAATCTTAATTATTAATTGAAACTCATGATTCTTTTGCACAAAACAACATCCATATACTACAATAAGATGTAGTCAGGTTCCTGCTCCCCTTATACATTAGTCATTGTTCGGACTGGCTAGACTAGTCTCCGTGATTTATCTCCTCCGTGTTGGTTTTGGGACGGACTGACGGGCGCTGGGGGCGAGCGTTTCGCCTTTTTTTGCCACAATAAGATGTCTATCTTAAATTGAATATTCGAATTATCAAAAAAAAAAATTATGAATGTTGCCCTTTAGTAATAATTAGATTTTCAATAAATAATTAAGAAATTTAAAATTTGAATATTAATTATGATATATTATAGAAAAAAATTTCTCTAGTGAAAAATGAACTTAAAAATATTGACCATCTGGATAAGCCTCCATTAGTGCTTATCGATTTATCCTAGTGGTCGGTGAGAAAATTTCATGAGCTATGCCGATCACCTTCAAAATTAGTCAATTCGAAGAGTTAGATACCTAGATTACAAAAAATAATAATAAGATGTCGTTGTTGCTCTCGAGACAATAGTGCAATGGTTAAGCCCTCCAATAGATAACAAACGTCAGACAGGATAATGATTATCCTGCTAGCTCACGAGAAGAGAAAATTGAGAAGAAGACAAGAAGAGATAACTGCGGTTCTTATATCATAATAGAGGATTATCTTTAAATAACTAAACATGACTCTTATATATATTCTAGATCCTAAGACACAAAAAAGAAATAAATTCTAATAGATATACCTCAATTCCTATCTTGTAAAGAGATCCTAATAAAAAAAAAATCCTAAAAATTCTAAAAAGACTTAAAATCCTAAAATATATAAAAAATAAAAATTATCAAAAATAACTTAAGGACCAAAAATATCCTAAATACTAACAAATCTAAAAATTACAAAATTATCAAAAAAAATAATAATAATCTATAGATGCTCCTGCATCAGTCATCGGGTTGAAAGAACTCGTCCTCAAGTTTAGAATAGTTTCAGGTGATAGCCAAAGAGAAAGATCATCTAACACCAAATTGACAAAATCTACTAGTAGTTATTGAACTTTGGGAATTCTCGTCAATCCGTCGATAAGCATGATATCATGGACGTTGCTCTTGTCCATTTTTATGTCCCTCAAGCAATTCTCCACTTTGTTGAGCCAATTAATAAATTCTTCGGTTTGTGACATTCCAGAAAACTTGAGAAGATCAATTGGCAACCCGGCATCCCCATATCGTTCCTCTCAACCACGATTTTCTCGGATTTAAATACGATTGTGATATAAAATTTTGAAAGCGGAACTAGAAATAGGATAAGAGAACTTGTGACCTTTAAGATCTCACGCACTACGATGACAGTGTGAGGCTTTCTCGTTGGAATCTGCCTACCACGAACTCAACCATGTGTCTCACGAGCTTTAAGATCTTCCGACGCCATACGCTGGGTTAAATCTACGACTTGCCTATGTAAATCCTCAATCCTCAACTATCTTTTACAATGCTTGACTTCCTCCATCGAAACTTATCTACCGCGACCACGACGACATTCCATTAGATCCAATGCTTAGCTTTCTCAAATCGGACACTGTCAGCTCTGATACAAATTGACGCTGGATAGGATAGCGATTATCCTACGAGCTGACGAGAAGAGAGAATTAAGGAGAAGACAAGAAGAGATAATCGTATTTTTCCAAGAAAAAGAAATTTTATATCATAATAGAGGATTATTTTTAAATAACTAAATTTGACTCTTATATACATTCTAGATCCTAAGACACAAAAAGAAAATAAATTTTAATAGATAGATCCCAATTTTTATCTTATAAAAAAAAGAGATCTTATTAGAAAGGAAAAAATAAATTCTAAAAATTCTAAACGGAATTAAAATTCTAAAATATATTAAAAAATAAAAATTATCAAAAATATCCTAAAGATAAAAAATATCCTAAATACTAATAAATCTAAAAATTATAAAATTATTAAAAATAAAAATAAAAATATATAAATGCTTTTGCATCGATAATCAAGAGACCTAAGATTTAAATTTTAGTTATAGTTCACTATATAGGATTTTTCTCTCGTGAAAAATGAACTTAAAAATATTAACCATTTTGATGGAGCTCATTAGCACTTTCAGATTTATTTTAATAATTGATGAAAAAATTCTATAAGATCATTTATATTTTTAAAATTAATTTCAGTTTAAAAAATTAGATATAACAAAACAAAAAAATGTCGATCCTCCTTAAAAAAAAATAATCAAATAATATCGGACCTGGATGATCGATTCAATCTCACGAAAGTTTTTCATCGGCCACTGGGATAAATCGAGAAATACTAATAGAAACATATCCAAATGACCAACATTCTTAAGCCTGCTTCTCAATAAAAAAAATCCTATAATATACCATAATTAAAATTAAAATTTTAAATCTCTTATTTATTTATTAAAAAATCTATTTATTACATCATTGTTGAGAGACACATCAGTACAAGTGGGTTGTGGGAAGTGGATGATGATCCTATTCTACCAATTTCTTTTGTCGTATGTTGATTAAATCATGGGCAAATGCAGATGCTACACGGAAGATAGAAGTGCCTGATTCAGGTATTGAAGACGATGCTGAAGCAAGCGGATAGGTCAGTGCATCCAAATTTTTTGTAAAAGGTAAAATAAATTAAGAAACTCAAATAAATCATCACGTCAGAGATTATTTCGAAAATACATCCAAAAAGCTCTTAGGCGTATTGTATGTAATTGTTTATGGCTGCTTCATGACTCCGATTATCAACTACAGAAAATAAGAATAAATCTGTGTCTATAAAGAGACCCATTTCCCATTCTCTTCTAACCTGTCTTCAGCTTCTCAGACTCAAAAAAGCTTGGAAGAGATGGAAGAGCCGAAGGTACTCAATTTTCCATTCCTCTATTTTACAAGTATTAATTTTGATCTTTCATTCTGCAATCGGACTTGTGTCTGCAAATCAAACTGGAAATCTGGAGCCGTGCACAGGTCGTCAAAGTCATCATAACGGTTAATTTGGAACGCATCCACGACGCCGCAAAGATAAAGAGCACTCTGAGCCAGCTCCAGAGTGAGCAGTACTGGATTACTCGTTTATAATTGAGAGCGATCTTACTCATGGTTTACTACTCTTTTACTGTTGGATTCCGTGTGTTTTTAGTGTGCTTCAAGATCAATTCTATCGTCTTTGATGAGACGAAGGGCACGGTGACGGTCTCCGGCCCCTTCGATCCCCACGATTTCATCCACAAGCTCCGCTGCATGGCTGGCAAGGTGATCAAAGACGTAGTAACCGAACAGCCGCCGCCTCCGCCGCCTCCGCCGCCGCCTCCACCGCCGCCACCAGTACTGTGTCAGCCCTTCCCTGGCCAGATGTGGTGCTACTGCTACCAGTCCTGCTACCAGCCCTGCTACCAGCCGCCGCACCACGGTGGCTGCAGCTCCTCCGGCCACTTCCCCTGCCCCCCATGGCCTCCAGCCCAACCGCAGCCCTACACCAGCTACAATTTCGTGTGCGAATACGGTCCTTACTACGGCTGCCGTAATTAATTAACTAATAAATGTTTAATTCCCCGTACAAAGCAATGGATTGTAAGGCGAACCTTGAGGTTGATGAACATCAACCTTGCATGGCAATATTGTAACCAAAAGTTTCCGTCGTTCAAGTTGTTGTTTTTTGTCTTGGAATATGTCTTCTCGTGCTTTTTAATCACGTCGGAGCAAGTTCGCCGGCCGGCGAGGATCCGCTGTCTCGATCGAGGGAGGAATCCGGGATCATGTCGGTGGCCCCGCGGTCGAGTAGCTTTGTATGCCACATGAGAGGGAGCGGAGACGCGTGGATGGAGGTGGGGAAGGAGGGGGGAG
>JBBUKS010000002.1:3325642-3342537 GCA_038050645.1 Hedychium gardnerianum | reverse complement strand
TCCCAGGACCAACACGGAGGAGGTAAATCACGGGGGCTAGTCTAGCCAGCCCGAACAGTGACTAGTGCATAAGGAGGACAGGAACCTGACTACTAGTCAGAATTTGACCCCTAGACCTCATTATGGCAACACCTCATGCACTTGCCAACAGCTCATCCCGCGGGGACTTCACTTGTGCAACTCGCGGTTTGGCGTATGCTGGCCCAGCTTGGCCAATTTCGATCGATCCATTGGCTCTGATGGTCCAGTCGACATACACGATCTTTTTATTTTCGCTGAATTAATTGTCTCTTGTCTAAATAAAATCTCAATTTATGTGTAATTTTGTGGCATGATAAATATTGGGAGAAAATGACAATAACCATTGATCATTAATGTTGCATGCATTAATGGGTCCTTCTCCAGCACAAAATGTCATTTAATAGTGTTTTCATTCGCCAATGAAATGTCATTTTGAAGGAAGATCGAAAAAGAAAGACGTAACTAGTTAATTAGCCATCAAAACAAAGCCCCCCAAAAGTTAAAATTCCTCTTTCATTAAGCATAATATTTAGCTAAACAAACTTTGCTCTTGAGGTTTATGCAAATTGTCACTTGGCGAAATATTAAGAAGTCATATTTTAATTATTTTTTTTAGTTTTGATGATAAGCAACTTCTTATCACAAAAATGAGTTTTTTTAATTTAAAATAAAAATGACAAGATGAATTCGACAAAAGATGAAATATATTATTCTGACGATCCTTCCAAGATTGTCTCACACCATTAGAAAAAAATAAATCAGGAAATCAAAATGAACCCCATGTGGGAGGATATATCCATGACTTTTATCGAGATTTGATTCTAACTTGAATTCGATAAATTTTTCAAATAATAACTAACTCGATCATGTTCAAAGGTAAAAAAAAATTGACAAGATGAAACACCTTATAATAGTAATAGTATGCACATTAATATTCTAAAAGGTTTTTAAAAAACCCTTTGAATCTAATCCATTTACTATAAAAGGAAAGTTTATTTTACAGCTTATACATTTTTTTAAAAAAAATCTTATCTCTTATATTTTAAAATATTTTGCTTTACTTTTCTTAGTTTACAAAATAAAATCTAAATATTCTCTCACTTTAAAGTCTCCTCTTCTCGCATCGAAATTGTTCTTTTCTATCTTACACATTGCAAATGTTAGCTTCGGGCAAAAGTATTGTTGATCGAAATGTGTCATATGCCTAACAAGTCCTTGAGATCAATAACATCAGTTATTGATATTATCTAGTTAATCATATAAAATTATTTTCTAATAAAGAAAAAATATGAAAGAACAAAAATAAGAGAACCACGTGAATAATGAAGACTTTCTGTCAAACATTAAAGTTTTAAATTTGTGTAATAAAACTATTAGAAGGTACTTTAGTTCTTTTTTACAAGTCTCCACGGAGTGAGCGGTTGGCTAGTGCATGAGGTGTTATCATAATAAGATCTAGGGGTCAAATCCTGACTAGTAGCCAGGTTTCTGTCCCCTTATGTACTAGTCACTGTTCGGGCTGGCTAGACTAGCCCCCGTGATTTACCTCCTCCGTGTTAATCCTGGGACGGATTGACGGGAGCATTGGGGACGAGCGTTTCACCTTTTACCACAATTTAATTCTTTTTTACAAATTATAGAGGCTAAAATATAATCTTTTGAAATATAAGAAGTAAAATAAAAACAAGTTGACAAAGTCTAGAAATTTCTTTATTTTTTTAGGTCTACAGATCACAAGTTTGTTTTGGAAAAACTAAAAAAGTTAAACTAGGTAGTCTGCTGCTTGTCGCCCGTGACTGCGTGCTTGACTGAAATACCCCGACTGAACCAGTTTTCGTCGTGGTCCCCGAAGCAATTGTACCACTGAATTAGGATGGTGAACTGCTCGGGCGAACAATTAGGGAAGCTTAATAAATTCACGCATCCGCATCCGCAACCGCAAGGACATCCGTCGTCGCCGACAGTGTTAAGACTCTGGTTGTCTTCTTCGTATCTGTTTCGGTGGCAAGTTCCAAATCCGTCGTTTTCATCATGTTTTTTGCATGATTTCAACTCTTTTCCTCCTCTTAGTCCGGTCCCCTCACGTATCAGCTTCAGTTTTTTCTCGAAGCAACTGGTGCGCATTTGGCGTCTATCGATCGGTTCTCCATTCCGCGGACCTGATAAGGTTTGACCTTTGCGCCTATAAATGCCGCACTTCGTGTCGTTTCTCGTCATCTCTGGTCCATTCTGGGACTAGAACTCTAACTGGTGTTTTTCATTTTTTTTGCTGTTGCTTTCTGATCGCCGTGCAGGTTCTAGAAAAGATGGTGTTTTGGGAAGGATATGTCAGCGACGAGCTGATGGGCACGATTGCTCCGATCGCTGTTTACTGGCTCTACGCCGGAATCTACCAGCTGCTTCCGCCGTTGAACCGGTTTCGGCTCCACGCCCGGAAGGAACAGAACACGAAGAATTCGGTGACGCTGCCGACTGTGGTGAAGGGTGTTCTATCTCAGCAGCTCCTCCAAGCAACTCTTGCCCAATCTCTCTTTTGGGTGAGATTTCAAAAACCTTTTTTTTTATGTTTTCTTTTTCCTTCTACTATTCTCTCGTTATCGAGGATTTGAATGCAAATCTGATAAAATAAGCAAGTATACAATAGACCTGCTCATTACAATAGTACCATGAAGTTGCATTTATTGTTTCATAATTATACCTCCATTCCAGTGTTATAAGTACCTCACTCAGCTTGCAGGACAAAACGAGTACGAAGGGCTTCCCATAGCTGGTAGGTGTTATCATTAAAGATTGGTAGGTGGATATAATTTCATCCTGGATTGTTCGTGGATTCATATTTGGCAAAAAAGTTCTGCTTGTAATAAAATGACGGTAGTTGGGACATTTATTTCTTGACTTGTAATTCATGGATGCATTGCATCGTTGATATGGCATCGATCATCTCAGGTTACAGCAAAGATTGGTCTATCATCGAACACAGCTCAGCCGCCGCTGCCGATTCAAGCCCTGCAGTTTTTGGTGGCGATGCTGGTAATGGACTCATGGCAGTACTTCCTCCATCGTTACATGCACGAGAACAAGTTCCTTTACCGCCATATCCACTCCTGGCATCACCGCCTCGTCGTCACTTGTGCAATTGGCGCCCTCTACAACCATCCGTTGGAGGGTCTCCTTCTTGACACTTTTGGCGGCGGCATCTCATTCCTGGTCTCCGGTATGACCGCGCGAACTGCTGTGTTCTTTTTCTGCTTCGCGACGATGAAAACTATCGATGACCATTGCGGCCTTTGGCTGCCCGGGAACGTCTTCCACCTCTTCTTCCACAACAACACGGCCTACCATGACATCCATCATCAGCTTAAAGGGTTGAAGTACAATTACTCTCAACCTTTCTTCTCCATTTGGGATAGGCTGTTGGGGACTTACATGCCTTACGACTTGGTCCCTCGGCGAGAAGGTGGATTGGAGGCAAGACCTTCAAAAGATTAAACTTCATAACTATACATGTGTGTGCGTGCGTGCAGTTTTTGTACTTGTACATATGTCCAAGATCAGTAGAAAAGGAGAATGGACTGTTCAGTTATTTGAAAAACAAGTTCTCTCTTGCAAAAGCAGTACAAAAGTTGGAGGATTGCATTGCTATCACTTTTAGGAAAACTCTTCTGCAAACGTTGTCTCCTTGTTATCTCTGCCCTCATCTCCTACTACTGCAAAACATAAAAAATGGAGAGATTCTGTAACTCAATTTGTGGACTTATGAGTGGTCTCTTCTGAAGCTAACCATTCCTTTCAATCATACTCTGTAACATTTAACACAAAAATCTGGTACAAAATTGTCGACTTATTCTACATAACAACTGTAAATCGATCTTCTTAAGCAAACCAGTATAAAGTTCATATTTTTTACCCTTCTATTATTTCATATTTATCTCAATAAGCATGAGAACAGAATTCTATAATCTGCTTCAAATTGAGCTGGAAAGAGGAGGAAGGGGACTCATGGTAGGTACTCGTCGGATTGAAGAGGAGTTTCTTTAAATTTTTATCGGGATTTAAATAGCTGGAGAAAGAGAGAGATGTTGGCGAGAAGAAAATCAGGTTAAGCAGTTACAAACCCTGTCAACCTCGATGTTCAGTTCATGAAGTCCAGAAGACAAAATGGCTTCATGAGTTCATTAGGCAAACTAGGAGAAAAGCAACTAAAAGATAAACATCTCTAGTTATTCTTTGCTATATTTTCGTCTTTACAATGTTAGGTGTAGTCTATTTACATCATTATTTAGTTAGTTTTAAGTTTTTTAGTTTTGAATTAATAAAAATTTATGGCCACGCTATTTCTTCCTAGGCATCGAGTTTGATTGTCTATCTCCTGATATTATGCGGAATCAACATGGTTTAGAAAATTGCTTGCGGTATTCGTGCGCGAATCAATGGAATCGATAATTATCCGTTGTATCTATTGGTATCAAAGTCGAGTTGATCTGCGTAATCATGCCTTCGAAAAGATAGCAACACGTTGACTATGCTTTTGATCGTGATATGGAGAGCGGTTTCAAGAGATGATCGACGGGCAGATTGGCATGTTTGTGGATCAGGTAACAGAGAGGATGACAACGTTGTTAGGAAACCATAATAGAGGAAATTCGATTCAGCGAAATAACTATCACCAAGTAACCTCAAATGTAAAGGACGTTTATGAGGAGGAAAATTTTTATTATAAGGAAGAAATGGACAATAAGATCGAAATAGTCAGTAATTTAGTTTATGATGATGATGAGTTGGATGAAGTTAGTGATGATATGTTGCAGGTTTCGAACATTGATAATTGTCTCGATGGAGACACCGTTGATGGAAGAATTGAAGTGAATTCTGCTTTCACTTTTGAAAAATCATTATTTTCCAATTGACGAGAGATGTTGAAGCATTAGTTTGGTTTCAAGGGATTTGAGATCAACTGCTCCGCCACCTACAACTTCGAGAGAACGCCGGCTCCGCCACCTTCCTTCCGCGTCGGTGGAGATAACTATGAGGATGCGAACTTCAACAACATCGAGTACGACCAGTTCGACTCTCCCGATCGTCCGATCGAGGTGGCAGAGACGACGACAAGATCGACCTGCTCGACGCCTCCATGGTGGAGATCCAAAATATCGATCTGGGTTCCACCTCCTGCTTGTACGATGTTGAAAAATATGATGGCGAGGACGAGGATGACCCTATGGAGAGCTTCTTACAATCGAAGAAGGATGTCGGGTTTACTCTCGCATCGGAGGCTCTTCACGCCAGGTATGATTCAGATGAGGAGATGTATGCTGTAGCCAAAGCATGGACTCAAGGACGATAGAATATGACTCAAATGATAACCCGATTGTCATGGATAAACGAAAGATAGAGCTCATTCCAGTATTGGATCATAGCACTATGGACTATGAGCCGTTCAATAAGGATTTCTACTAAGAGAATCTATGGGTTTCCATCTCCGCTAATGACTATTGTAAATAAAGATGATGAATCATTCAAGATGTGTATGAGCTCCATAACCGCTTCAATTCATATTTTATGAAAAATCTTACAAGACGGTAAGAGTGATTTATCCAATATTATTTGTCACACCCCGAAGGTATATTTACCCATTGATACGAACAATAGGCCCTAGTGACAATCTTAGATCCAACATGATATGAATCTACAAAATTTATATAAACACAACCACACAGTGTAATAATAATACCCCACTAGGATAATCACAACCACACAATATAATAAAACCAACCAGAGTAGAAAATAAAAAGGAGGTCCACCCTACACATAAAATCCAAAAAAACTCGACTGCATACCGGCACAACTTAATACTCCAAGTACATAACCAAAATAAGTTAAAAGTTCAAGTCATTTTATTACAATGCAAAACCTAAAAATAAATGCAAAAGCGAAACAAACAAAACGAAAAAGAAATAATTGAAGCTCGATGCGAAATGGTACGACACGGGTTGAACCCTCCAAGCGACCCAACCAATATATATCTGCTAACCTAAAATAAAATGATACGCAAGACAGTGAGTACAAAAAAATACTCAGCGGATCTAGGAAGATAGTGCATGATCTATTTAAGCGTAAAGAGATACAAAGGTATACAGTCTGAAAGGTAGATACTCACCAAATGGAAGAATATATATGTATGTCTCTATTACACAGACAACCTACTCAGCTGCACATAGTATCATAAGTAGTGCTAGTAATAATCAAAATGAGTACAACATCTCACATATATGTACTAGTATCAGAATAAAATAATATGGGTACAACATCTCATATGCTTATACCAGTACAAATAACAGTATTAGGTCTCGTATGTAAGAGCAATGCTCCACCACAGGGTATACAAATGACCAATACACCCAGATCGTCAGCTGTGGACTGCGGGAGAAATGCTTTACCACGGATACTCATGGGCAGTCCGAAATGTTAGGGTCCCTGTCTGCGAGAGAAACTCTCTACCACGAATGACATCGTGGGCAGACAGGAGGTAGCTATCTAGCTACGGGCTGCGGGAGAAACTCTCTACCATGTATGACCTCGTGTGCAGCCCAGGGTATAACAACCTAAGTAATAACATGTCTACGACTATATCACACCCGAAGAGAGCCCTAATCGATAGCACATGAATCTCCGTGATGTTACGAATAGCTCACACCTGAAGGGAGACCTGATCGCTAGCATACATACAACCACGATGCTACGACTAGCTCACACCTGAAGAGAGCCCTGATCGTTAGCATACATCCAACCGCGATGCTACGACTATCTCACACCCGAAGGGAGCCCTGATCGTTAGCATACATGCAACCGTGATGCTACGACTATCTCACACCTGAAGGGAGCCCTGATCGCTAGCATACATGCATCTCCAAGATGAGTAAAATACAACCAATCCTACCATCATACATGTCTATCTATGCAATGTACACCATCACATTAATCAAGACAGATCAACTATAATACACGCCACACACATGATTATAACAATCAATCAAAAATAAGCTAGCATGTTATATCTCCTAGAATACACGACATACACATGTTTATACCTACAATCATAAACATACAACACATGTTATATGATCAAGGGTACACATCACACACGTGTTCTCAACATAATCAAAATAATGCATCAAATGCTACAATATTGAAGGTACACTCACACACATGTCCACATCTACAAATCATGGATGTATGTAGTGAATCACATCATAATTACCCTAAAAGCATGTCACACACGTGCTTACAACTACATGACATAAATAAACAAAAAACTAACATATGAACATAAATACACGCCCCACGTGTATCTAACAACTACATGACAACACAATTATAGCATGTTCATGTTGTACACACCACATACGTGTGCACTACAAGATATAAAAGTAAAGAGACTGCATGCATATAAATTGATCAACTCAAAGATCAAGCAGACAAGTATCAAGCATCATGTAGTAAATGAACAGAATAAAGGTAAGTACAACTACTAATTCAATGTAACCAATCATGCACTAAGGTCAATAATTAAATAGAAGTAAAGGAAGAAATACCCGCCTCTAAAGTAGATCATGTCAATAAAATTTTCAAATCCAAGCACTTATTCTAAATCAGAGACCTATCACAAATAACATCATTTATAGCTATTTCTATCATTAAGCAAAATATCTAAACCTAATCTTAAACCGGTTAAGGAAAACTAATTAGCTCCATCAATCCACCTCTCAATCTACATATCAAATTCCAAATCACTTAATGGATTTACACTCAACTAACCACATGAAACCTATTAATTAGGCATAATCATGAATCAACTTGTTTAGGCATCATCAACCCTAACATCCACCCAACAAAAATCATCCAACAACTAATTACAATATTTATGAACAAGAGAACTCTTTAATTTCCCATCCTAACCAACAATGGTATTCAACCTTAAAATCAATCCAAGAATTCTAAGCTCTAATTATACAAAAACAGCATACCCACTGATGGTGGGCTGCCGGTTGGCTAAGGTGGCCGAAAATGGTTCCAAACTATACCGGCAATGGACGAAACAGTAGATCTAGCCGAAAATAGGAGCTTTCACCTGAAATGATCGGAATCAAAGACTAACCCTCAATCAAATTGCTAGCTCATTCCAATCATCACTAATGAACTCTTACCTCTTATTAGTGGAGGATGCCGGAAGAATTTGTAGGTGGCCGGAGCAGTTACTGGGGTGGCCGAGACCTATTGGCTGATGACCGGAGCATATCGGGGAAACCCTTGCTGGCCGGCAACACTAATTGTTGGCCGGAGAAGTAAAAGGTTCAGATTTGACCTAAGATTGGTCAGAATCTTCAATCAACCGAAACAATTTCGAAGAAAAAGGGAAAAGAAGCAGATGAAGGCTTACCCTAGCCCTGACCGCCGGCGATGCTGATCTGAAGGGGAGGTGGTCACGACTCGCTGGTGGTCGGGGAAATGGAGGTGGATCGGAGGCGGCGAAAGGCGACGGAAGTGGTGGTCGCAACAGTGTTCCCGGCGGTCTTGGGGACTGGCAACTGGATGCTCTACAAGCTCACGCTTGTGCCTCTCAAGGAGTACCCTTTCTTCCTCGCTCAATCCGCCGGCGTCGGGTAAAAGATGGAGCTGGTGGTGTCGGCCTGAGGGGGAATGCAGAGAGATCGGCGTGAGATCGATAGAGGAAAAGGGGTGGGCGGCTCGATGAAATGAGGATAAAGGAAGAAGTAAATATGTTATATATAACCTAACTTAGGCTTTTGATTTCCAACCATATGTTTAATTAAATTAACCAATTCTCACTTAATTAATATTTCAAACCGACTTTTTTAAAATTTATTATTTATATCCCCTTAAATTTATTATATTAACTCCGTTTAAATTCAAAATAAATAAATAAATTTTTTAAAAAATTTATAAACTTATTTCTCGATTAACATATATTATTTTATTATTTTTATTTATCATATTTAATATTATTCACTCGATTATATCGGATAAAGTAATTAATAAAATATTATCGAGCTCCGAAGACGAGATGATGGAGGAAAGGATTGCCACAACTGGGATTTTACTAAAAGGCATAGGAGAGGATGGACGTTTCAGAAAACTAAATATCAAGGATCTCATCAAAATCGTTGAGAGGATAAACTCTCTTTATAGTCTAAAGAGATCAATCATTTGAGGGTGAATTTTCTCTATTCCAAAAAAAAATAATACATAAACATAAAAATAATTTTAATTTGTTTAGTATTTTATTAATTAAAATTTTGAAAATATTTTGTCTTTGTAATATTTTGAATCTATTTACATCATTGTTTATTTGGTTTTAAATTTTTTTAGTTTTGAATTGATAAAAATTTATGATTTCTTCTCAGACATTGAGTTTAATTGCTTATCTTTTGATATTCTACGAAATCAATAAAATTTAAAAAATTACTTTCAATATTCATACTTAAATCAACAGAATTAATAATTATCCGTTACATCACCTCACCTTGTATTCTCATGTGAAACAAGGATCGTGTTTTTGGATACTTGTTCTGAACTCGTTTAAGATTAATTTAATCAGATTAAACACTCAAAATAAGTCTGAGTTCACCTTATTAGCACAATAAGTTACCAAAAACAAAGAAGACTGGCTAAACGAAAGAACCATGCGATCTAAAAAGACCAAGAAACCGAACCTGCAATTAAATGTTCCGATAGAGTATCTTACAAGTGAATGGTCTATCAGTCATTCTATGCAATGCCAACAAAGCAAGAAACTTCGTTGATGCTTAGTATAAAATTTTAGAGGTGAACCGCTTCTATTTCTAACTCTCTATTAACCTCATCACTATGCATACTTTGCTACAAATTCAAATGATCCTCTACTTAGTGCAGTGGTGACTGCTGGTGGGACGGAAGAAGAGATGCAGGGTGTAGCGGTGAACATCTATTTCTCATATGTGACAGTGATGGCATTCGGAAGATTTGGCTGAACATCTTTGGGAGGAAAGGCACAAACTTTTGTATCTTGAAGTTTCTCTAGAGATGCCAAGACCTCAAACATATGAGGCCGAAGTTTAGCATCGTTGCCAATGCATTGCAGCACAAGGACACCTAGTTCATGGGCTCCTTTCTTCGAATACTTACCCTCCAACTTGGAGTCTATGATTCTATATAATTTTCGCTTGTCACCCAAACAAGGTTTCGCCCATTCTACGAGATTATGCTCTGAGCCATTCCGTGTTTTTTCGACAACTCTACGTCCAGTTAGTAGCTCCAACAGTACAACACCGAAGCTGTAAACATCAGCTTTTGCTGTGAGCCTCCCTGTATATAATTCACAAAGCTGATAGTTTTTTCTCAGGTTAAACCTGAAACTTATTTCAATAAAGTATATACTAAAAGCTGTAAGAACATGATGTAAATGGCCATCAACAAAGCTTTATCAAAGTAACCTAATGTGATTATGCATTTGGTTTGCAAAATCTTTATCAAAGTTTTTTATTGAAATATAGCAAAGAAAGTTAGCAATTAAATTACCTGTTGCAATATATTCTGGAGCTGCATATCCATGAGTTCCCATGATCTGTGTTGTGACATGAGTTCTATCTCCTCTTGGACCATCCTTTGCCAAGCCAAAGTCTGAGAGCTTTGCATTAAAATCCTGTGATTCATAAAAGGAAACTAAGTTGCAAGAGCTGGTAAACAACCTCTCCATGTACAGATCTCATCAAAGTACCAAGTCAAGAAGAATGTTAGAAGTTTTAACATCTCGGTATATAATTTGGGACTCATCGTTCAAAAACGAAAGTCCCTTGGCAGCTCCAATTGCGACCTTGATCCTAGTTGTCCAAGGTAGCTGCTCAGGACCTCCTAGAAAAAGTAAGCATGAAAATGATATCAATAAAAAGGAAAGCAGGCCAAACACATGCATGAATGAAAGCTATATTATGAGCCACTGCTCTCAACAAGTTATCCATGGATGGAACTCATTTCTGTTTCCAGAAACTCAATCATTTTAATCTGCATCAAAATTGATCTGAGAGTTTCAAGGAAATGGACAGAATTTTTCAACACAAACAAACAAACAATTTGTCACTGCACATAGATTGAAATATAAGTAACATGTAGAATGATAATGTTCAGTGAACTACGAATCTTACGACTTCTGAAAAGGTGATTTTCTAGACTGCCTTTTGGCATGAACTCATAGACGAGAAGTCGATTATCACCCTCAGAACAGTAGCCAATCAACCTAACTATATTTGGATGGTGAAGTTGACCGAGATAGTTAACCTCAGCCTGCAAATGCAATCAATTAGTTAGAGGTTAATAAATACTAGGAAGTTTTAGAGTTAGCAAAAGAAGAAAGATCTTACCAGCCACTCCTTATGGCCTTGGAATCCCTCAGGTTTAAGTTTCTTGACTGCAACCATCATTCCTGATCCTGGCTTTGTAGGTGCAAAACTTTGTTCATCGATCCAACCTTTGTATACTAAACCAAACCCACCTTCGCCAATAAGGCCGTCGGGACGGAAATTTCTGGTAGAATTTCTTAAATCATTAAATGTAAAGGCATTCAAATTTGATGAAGACAAGATTTCCATTTCGGTTCTTGGACTAGGAAGAACTGCACTAGTTTTTTCACTATAAGGAACCGGAAGAGTTGACGTTGTAGAACATGTCAGAGTGGAAGGTACAGAGGAGAAACTTGCTTCACTGGTGGCAATAGTTGAACGATCTGCCAAGTAAAATAATACAGTGTTTAGGGAAACTGCCCCTGCTAAGCAAAATCCAACATGAACGAAATGCAAAACTAGCAACGCGCACACTTTTCAGTTCCAATTTACCAACGACAAACCAAATCTTTTACCAAAAAAAGGCTAAGAAAAAGTTACTGTGATTATTTACATCCCACAGTGTAACCTTTGCCCTATTTTTCTCATCTTCACCAACACGACGATAACGCAGCAAGGAAGAGCCGAAAGATGAAAACTTTAAGCAAGAAATCATGGGAAAACAAAAATAAAATAAAATAATAAAAACTCGTACTCACTGGAAGAGTGCTGCGCCGTTTGGGAGTTTACGGTCCTCGAGGTGGAGTTCAAGCAATTGCCCATCTCCGCCAAAACTATGAATGGAACAAATCACGAACCCTCGATCGCTAAAGAAAGATGCAGCTGGCTGAGAGGGTGAGACTGTGAGGAGAGAAGACGGATGAGGAGTTTGGGGTCGAAAGATTCGAACTTTCGCCTCGACGTTGCTTCCAGTGGAAACAGGGGAAGCTGCTGCGATAAGCGGGGACCCAGGGGCGTTCGACGAGAGAGGAGAAAGCAAGCAAGTGAGAATATCTCAATTGCCCCTCAGAGTTATAAGATTTCACTTTACGTCCTTTTTTATCATAATGGTAAAAGAATTAATTAAGATAAACTTTAGGGGCAATGTGAAATTTAATGGCGTCTTGTTTCATCCTCTCCATTCTCTTTCCAATAATTTTGAAAATAATTTATTTGGAGAGTAATCAAATCGAGAAATAAATTATTAAAATACTCCCACAATTTATACACATATATGTATGTTGCAAATTCACACTTCAAAAAAAAAAAAAAATTAAGTCATTCATACTTGTCACCTTTTGCTCACCATTCCTTTCACACATTATATCGATATTAATTTTCATTTAGTAAACGAAAAAAAAATACAATGGCAAAAAATAAGAATTAATTTCAATATCAAACTACATGGACTTAATCGAAGATTATACACATACATTTCCATGTATTATTATAAAATTATGATCGAATTGACTTCAAATTCCAATTGAAATGCCACTTGTCAAGATGAAAAGACTAATCTTCTAATGACAAGGAATGCGTACATGAGTTTGGTGCCCATCTAAATCATGTCACGATCGGTACACGGAGAACTTTCTTATTGAGTTTTACAAAGTTGATTTGAATCTTTCTTCTCCATTTATTATTATTTAGTCCTCTAATTTTTAATAACTATAACATCTTCCTTTTATGATCGTTGCTATTTGCTAAATTTTAAACATCTAATTAAATCAAATAGAGTGTTTGTTCACGCAAAATCAAGACATGTATAACAATTTTATATTAAATAGAGATATTTATAAAAACTATAAACTAACTAAATAAGAAGCATTAGACCTTTAAATTAAATAAATATGTCTATTAAAATTAAATAAAGTTACTATGAAAACAAAAATAATGGCATAGGCTCGGATTAAATTGAGATAAAGACATCTATTAAAATTAAATAACTATACTTATAAACTAAAACAATAATTTAAGAGAATAATATGATTTTAATTTAAAAGGTTGACCGCTGCAAGACCTTATTTTATGTTTCCCGCGAATAATATGTTGTCATGCTTCATCATTTTATTCCATTCATCTGTCATTTATGGGCTTTTGACTTAGGCTATAAATAAATCAAGTCAAGCTAAGTTTTATTATATTCAAATTTATTTAATAAGATAATCAAATTAAGTCAAATTAAATCAAGTTGAGTCTAAAATAAATCAAATTATTCAAATAATTATTCAAATTTGACTTAGTTTCTTTTTTGTATGAGCTTAGATTAGTCCATTTAAATCTTATTAAACTCTTAATTCAAGATTATTTAATTATTTGAATTTTTTTATATATTTTAAATTTGTTTAATTTATCATTGAGCTTGATAATATATACTGTTTGTTCATTTTGATTTTTTTTATATTCACGAATAATTAAACAATTTGTTTATGAACATTAATGAATTGAATACATGTGTTCAAGTTTATTCGTTAAATTAAAGTAATTCAAATTTAGTTATTTAATTGATCTGGTATATTAAACGAATGTAAATAAGTTGTTATTAAGTTGAACATCAAATTTACTTACGTATTTTTTTGGTAATTCAGATATTTAATTCTTTAAACGAACTAATCCTAGAGGTAACCAGCCCGGTCCCACGAAAGTTTCTCACCGATCACTAGGATAAATTGAGAAACGCTCAAAGAGACTCATCAAAGCTGCCAATGTTTTTAGAGTTGTTATCTCACTAGAAAAAAATCTCTGTAATATGTCGTAGTTAGAATTTGACCCTTAGATGTCTGATTAACCACTTGAAGGGTCTAACTTGCTTATGTATTTTTTAAAATTTGATAAAGGTCAATAGCATTGATATCATCAATCAAGTTACATTCGACCCGCTTAAGAATCGGAATACATGCATTTAGACCTTTCTAAACATCATTTCAACATTTGGTACGCGTACTTCATATTGACACCTATTTTGGATTTGCCAAATCAAATAGAGCATGTAAGAGATACCCAAGAGACAATCTTTGTTGAGGCAGTTGTCTTTGCGTTGTTGTCGTTGTCCAAACCAATCCAGTAAACCTCCGACTGTGGCAAATGTGGGGTTGATATTGAGCCAACATCACACCTTATCCCATAGTGGTTTGATTGCTGAACAATTAAAGAAAAGATGGCCCTCCGCCTCATCCATCCATTGGCACAATGGACATGTCTTGCAATCAACGTACACCAGCTTGTCCTTGGTCCTCACTTTACTATTCGTAAGCTGCCAAATGAAAAATCTATGCTTTGGCATGAGGAACGACTTCGATACTACTGTTGTCCACTCCTTTGTGCTTTGTGACTTGAAGAGGTCATAAGAAGCCCTAACACCACTCTGTAGACCATAATCGAACCAGCCAGCAAGCTGGTTGGCGGCAGCTTGAGCAGAACCGATAGTGAGCATGATCTCCTATCAGATTTGCTGTAGCTTCTTGACGAACAAGCTGTTTGATGCCTTGGCATGCCACTCCCATAGGTCGGTGTGCTGGAGGTACTGACGATGAACGCATCAGACCCAAAGTGAGTCCTTTTTCCATTGAATGTTCCATAAGGTCTTGGATAAAAGGGCTAGGACTATAAACAAGCTAAGCCGAGTCAAGTTTTAGGGTGTTCAAGCTTGTTTGATAAGGTAACCGAGCCAAGCCTAAAATGAACCAAGCTTTTGAAATGATTATTCAAACTTGGCTTGGTTTATTTTTTATAAGCTTGAGCTTGTTTGAATTTTGGCTTGAGCTTGGTTTGTTTAGATGTTATCGAGCTCTCACTTAAAGCTTGGCTTGAGTTTGATTCGTTTAGATGTTATCGAGCTCTCAATTCAAGCTTATTTGATTGTTTGAAATTTTTGCTTATTTGATTGATTATTGAGTTTGATAATTTAAATTTATTTGTTTATTTTATTTATTTAATATGTTGATAAGAATTTTATTAATGAATATGATTGTTCACGAACGTTGTCACGAACGTTGTTCACGAATATTGTTCACGAACATTAATGAGCTGAACACATATGTGTTCAAGCTTATTTGTTTAGTTTAACGAGTTGTTCAAGCTTGTTTGTTTAATTGATCTTGTGTATATTGAACGAATATAAATAAGCTCTTATTAAGCTAAACACCAAGCTTGTTCACAAACGTTTGGTTCATTTACAACCCTAGGTGTTTTAGTTCAAATTATTATGTATAATTTTGATTATGTAATTATTAAATAATGAGAAATAAAACATAATTTAATATTATTTAGTTTAACAAAATAAAATAAAATATATATAATAATAATATTATTGTTAATAGTGATATATATAAATAAATAAATTTAAATAATATTTTAGAATATTTTTTTGGATAACTTTATTAAATTTTAGATCAGATCTATTTAGTTTATTTCAATTATAGTTATGAGTTAATTGATTCAATTGATCAAAGTTTTAATAAAAAAATCTAAATTAAAAAAAAAAATAGTCGTCTCTATCCCTCACGCACGCGATCGTGCGCCTGTTGCCCTATCCCTATTGCCACCTTAGCTGGCATCGCCCTCGCTCGTGCTCGACGATCGATCACGCCATTGTTTGCGCTCAACGGTAGGTGAGTCGTCTGCCACCTCTTGCTCCGATTAGACTTCTATACGAAGGAACTATGGCGACGTCGAGCCGGTACCGTCCTCGCTACTCGTGCTTGATGACTAGTTGTTGTTTGGGCTTTACAACCGACCGTGGCACGATTCTCGTTAACCCCGAAATCAAGAAAATCTCACTTTTCCGAGGGAATCACATTCCAAGTCACATGCCTAGTTTGCTGACGTGTCGAACATGCATCATTACTTAGGAATCACTCAATACTTAAATCAAATAAGATTTTTGTTAATAACCTTAGATAGATAAATAATAAAATAAAATAAAACAACACAAGTATAAATTGATTTTATGTGTTAAGAACCCTTGATTTCTATTCTACAACCTGCAGTCCTAGCAACAATACCATTATCTTTCTTTTTATCAAATATTTGTTTTGATAACTTATTTTGCAAACTCGACTAGTGCTTAATCAACAGTTCATATGGATTTATAATCATGTACTTGCGGTTAGACAATAGTTCGACCGACGGAACCCCGATATTTCCTTATTTTCTTGATTCGAATGCTTATCCACCTAGATCAGTCGACGGATCCTCCCGATCAGTTGACGGAATCCCAATATTTCCTTCTTTGCTGGATTCGAATCTCCCAATACTTATCCACTTAGATCAGTCGACTGAACCTCCCTGTTTAGTCGACGAAATCTTAGATCAGTCAAATGAATCGACCGAACCCCTCAGTCGATAAAAATCTTGCTTTTCTGTAAAACTAAGTTATTACAGTAATATAATAATAATGATCCTGTAAAACAAAGTTAGATAATTTACAAAGTTAGATAATAATAAACATGAATGAGTATAATAGTTAAGACTGTTTGATCTCGACTTAGAAATTTTTGTTGA